>OZ012669.1:28308485-28558485 GCA_963942505.1 Lordithon lunulatus
ACGATCATTCGAGACTTAATGGATACAAGCACCATACACCCAGTAACCAGATCAGAACTTCAGTCAGCCTTTGAAATGTGTGTTGCACAAAATTATTTCCAATTTGACAATAGATTCTATTTTCAAAACTGTGGCCTCCCCATGGGCTCACCACTTTTAGCTGACATCTTTATGTGCCATCTTGAGAAACAAATTGTCAAGTCAAAACTTGCAGACATTCACATTACATTCACGTTTTGGTACATATATGTAGATGACATACTTGCCGGTTTTCTCGATACCCCCGGACGGTTAAAAATGTTCCTAAACTTTATAAACTATTTTCACCCTAAAATTAAATTCACCGTTGAAATAGAAAAGAACAATAGAATTTCTTAGATCTAGCAATTACAATAACGCCATCAACATACAGTCCACATATTCTGGAATTAATATACCTAACAATTCCAATCATCCATTATTTCACAAACTACTCAATGGTTCATAGAGTCTACACAGTACCACTTTCCCAAACAGATCTCGAGTGAAATTAAAAATATCAAAACCATCGCCGTGAATAACGGATTCTGCACAAAACCAAATTGACAAAATCTTTCATCGGAAATATAGACAGTTAGCAATTAAAATGATCTATCCCGTTATACCCGCACCAACACGAATCTTTGCCTCGTTAACTTTTTTCGGACCAATTTCAGTGAAAATAGAAAATATTCTCGCATCAAACAGTCTTAAAGTAGCCTTCCCAGCCCCCTCAAATCTACTCTACTGTTCAACTCTAAAGACCACCAGCCCTCTTCCTCAAAATCAGGAGTTTATCAATTGAAATGTTCCGAGTGTATTGGTGTGTATGTGGATCAAACTGGTCGTAACTTTGAAAAACGATATAACGAACATTATTCCTCATTTAAACTCGGCAATACTACCTCAACTTTCGCGAACCACTGTTTAAATACCGACCACCCGATTCCCTTCAGATCTTGCACTACGCAGAGAAAGGGAGAAAATTAACATTATTAGAATTACTGGATATTTATAAATTACGTAAGCAAAACAATGTGGAGATTCTTAATAACCAGCTTTACCTAGTATATACACCACTATTTAAATGTATCCCGTTAGTACAGAATTGTAATCAGCTATAAATTATTATTACTCTTATTATTATTATATTTTTCAATAATTTATTTTTCCCCTTTTCTTATATCACTGTATTATTTTTATTTATTATTATATATCATGTATCATACATACACATACACTATTTGAATTTAAATTTGATTCTACTTCATGCATTCGTAATTCAATATATTTATTCTCTTATTCTTTTTATGTACCAATTCTTTATTTAATTTTTTATATACTGTTTCTTTGTTTTTGTTTTATAGTAGCTTTATTTTTTTCCTTTTATTTTATATATTGTTATTTCATTTTTTATATATTCTTTTACACCTTAAAAATTGGAAAACCCGCTGCGGGAATTATTTTGTAACCATTAGTGTTTACACGGTAATACCCGAGGGTTGAGTTTTCCTCCTTATTTGGTCTTACATGTCTATATAGTTTTTCTTTTATGTTTATTTTTATTGCTGCTCAATTATATACTATGTATTCATGTTTGTAAACTTATATTAGCGCGCACGTTCATTTGTACCTTCAGTCCTCGGGAAAAACTTGATAATGTCTTCGCTTAGGCGAGCCTAGTTGTTTTAAACAATTAAACAAGTGGTAAAAAACATAGTAGTTTTATTCATCTCCTTTATCAATTGTTTTGATTGTTTCTAGCGATTGAAATTTGAACTAATATTTCTATGGCGTTATTTAAACCTGTCCACCAAACATATGATCTGACAATATTTTTTGTTCGAACTATTCCCATATGTGATTAATGCAGTTCTTTTAATATCTTATTTCTTAAACTTGCAGCAATAACAATTCTTTTAATATCTTATTTCTTAAACTTGCAGGAATAACAATTTTATGACCCAATAATATACAATTATTTTTACACGTTAAACATTGTTCATGTAAAAGTATGGTTTATATATATCGTTTCCTCTTCAAATTTCTTATTCATTGGTAAACGTGATAAACCATCGGCATTATTTTTCTTTGAATCAACATATTCAATATGATAATCGTAATCGGTTTTCTTCCATTAATGAAATTTCCTTTCCTGGACTAAATATAGCAAATAACGGCTTTTTATCAGTAACTAATTTACGATGGATTAAATACTGAAATTTTGACATTCCAAATATGATACTTAATGCTTCTTTTTCTATTTGCGAATACCGTGACTGCGTATCGGATAAGATTCTGGATGCATATTCGATCGGTCTCTCCTTCCAGTTTTCATAAATATGTGAGATTACTGCTTCCACTCCATAAGCTGATGTATCTACAGTATGCTTTACCGGAAATTCCGGGTTGTAATAAAGTAATAATTTTGATGATTTCAAAATATTTTTAATTTCAGCAAACGATTGCTCACAACTTTTTGACCATATATATTTTGCATTAACATTAACATTAAATTGTATAATAGTTTTAACCAACTGGAACTGTTTGGTATGAATTTATGATAATAATTTACCATTCCTAAAAATGAGTTAAGTTCTGTGCTATTTTTCGGTCTTGGAGCTTTAGTAATTGCTTCTATTTTATTATCACAAGTGTGAAGTCGTTGCTCATCGATAATATATCCTAAATAGTCTATACTTTTCTAAAAAAAATATATTTGTAATTTTTTATTGCCAAATTATATTTTAATAATCTATTACGTACTTCTTTTAATCTATTATAATGCTCAGATCTATGCCTCCCTGTAATTAGAATATCGTCTAAAAAACATACTACTCCAGGACTCCAGGAAGATGTAACATTACTTCCATTATCTTTGGAAAGTTTGCAGGTCCACATGATACTCCGTACGACAAACGAGTATACATAAAAATACCTATGTGTGTACTAATGGAAATTAAATTCATTGAATTACTATCTAAACTTACTTGTTGATAAACCTGTGACAGATCTATTTTTGAAAATTCAACACCTTGTAATTTTACAAATAATTCATTGTATATATACGCGGTAAAGAATATTTATCAAGCAATAATGTTGGATTAAATGTTATTTTGTAATCACCACAAATGCTATACTTCCATCTTTTTTTAAATAGGAACTATTGGTGTACCCCAATCAGAATATTCAACTGGCTTTAAAATATTTAATTGTACTAGTCATTTAATTTCCTTTTCAACTTTTTCTTTCACGATGGGTATTGTCCTTGGCTTATAGAATTTTAGTACTGCTTTAACGTTTGGAAATACCTTCTTAAATTCCTGTTCTAAGCTTTCTATGATTGCATTTACGGGCACAATATTATTTTAACGTCTACTTTCTTTATGCTTAGATTAAATTTCGAGAAAAAATCTCGTCCTAACAATGGAGCTAAACCATTTTTAATTATAAAAACTTGTGAAGGTTTAATATTACCCTTATATTCCACATTTAATACTATATATCCTACTGGGATCATCTTATTGCCCGTATAATTTAATAAATATTTTTCTGTACTGTAAATAGTTTTATCTTTAAAATATTTCTTTTGCATATTCTCCAAAAAACACTCGCGCCCGTATCTAATACCAAGGAAAACTTTCTATTATCTATTTTAACAACAATATCAATTGCGTTTGACCTATTGCTGTCTTTAATTCCGCACATTTCGCACATATATTTGCGAAACGACAATAGTCATTTGTCTTACCGCAAACTCTACATCTGCGCTGTTAATTGTAGTGCTGCGCATGCGGCTCCTACTTAAAATGGCGCTGGATTTTCCGTGACGTGGCTCCCCCGGCTTTTGACTTTTGTTGTCCCAACCCTGGTTGATATTCTGTAGTAATTGGTGTTGGGGTGTAAAAGAGCGGTGATAGTATAGATCGTAGTATTTGCATCAGCAATATAATTATGGTTGCTATTGTTTATAACAATAGTATCAGAGTATTTTGTTGTTGATGGTAATTAACTGAAGGGCGAAGGGGTTATTGATGAGCCCATGCTTACGGATAATCTGGTAGACAAATGGCATCCGTTGGTCTATCTCGTACGGTCTCGGCCGCCAATGACAAAGTCCCAACTTCCGACGAGAAGTCGAACTCAATACTTCTCAAAAAGATATAACATGCTCAAATGCAAACTCTTCTGCTGCTGCTCCCGGTATTAATCATATTTACTTCCGCGATTCTGAACTTATCTCCAAGGCCTGCCGGACAAGAAAAAAGCCCCTCCCCAGTGATCGTCCACTCGAAGGAGAACTATTGCGCGATTGTCCGCCAAATCCATATTAACGAGTCCGTTTCCACCCGGAGACTCCTAACGACTACAATATCCCAAATAGGTGCAAAGTACCACACCTGTACCCTGCTGGAACAAAGACTGCCGCGAATCACCACACGTACGGTGATTCACGAAAACCCGAATCAATGAAAACGATGTTCTCCGTGATAGTAACGTACGATGTATGGGCCGGCAACATAACGTACATGACGTTTAATTGTCGCTCCCCAACATTTTAAACGAAATTTTACGCGATTTCGTTAATTTAATATCCGAGTGTGCTATAGTGTTTTAGTAGTTGCTCGTGCTACATAAATGCGAATGAAGTTGCAAACAGATATATATGTATGTGTTTTCAGCAGTAATGTATCTTCAACTCTTCACATCTATATATTAATAAATATTTTCCAACCTTAAATTTGTTTATTTGTGTTTTCCTCCCTAATTCATTATTTACAAATAGTTTTAAATCAAATGCAATATTATCACAAATATAACCATAGGCAACCTCATATTCGTCATTAGTTCCTGTGACGCCGCCGGAGCGTTGCGAGCTGTGCTGCAAAGTGTTGCCAAATTTTAACATGGACTTGAACACTCTCTTATAATGCTCTGTGATCCCACCCAAACGCCACAGCGTATGTGGCGCAGAGTCCGTCGATAGGGGCAAAAGCCAAGGGAGGGTACAGTCAGAACTAGCGCTTCCCGGGTAAATCCACCTGCCAAAAACCCACCTAAAAAACGAATGAGGTTGGATGGGTCAGCACCTTCACCAGCGAGCAATCCCAAGAGAAGATACGGCCAGCCAACAAATCAGAAAATGACCTACGTAGCTGTGCTGAATAGCCACCTCAGTACCTATAATTGACTCCCTTCACCTTCTGGGGAAAATGACGCACTCGTCTTCAGTTTAGTGGCCTGTTCACTAACAGGCCACTAAACTGAAAGGTTGGCTATCTAAGGAGCTAGACAAAATAATTACCAGCCCATAAATATTCACCCCCACGTTTGAATAGTGGCAGCATGCTTGAGAGATCCTGCAAATTTCATGTGCGAATCAGGAGTCCCTGGACTGGTTGACAAACCGTATAAACCTATGGGAAGGTGCAAAACTTGAACTTGTTAGGGCAGACCAACTGCCCAAACTAACTAAAATTTCAGTGTGGGTACCAGGGAAACCAGCCGAGCCCCAGGTTATACTACAACACAACGCACCTAAGACCTAAGAAGATGGCGTTCTGCTCGTCTTCGGTGCACCCTCCTGTGACTCAGAAATGAAAAAGAGGGACGGCAAAATCTACAATAACAGAAACCTGCTGTACAGTGCTGCTGGCAACAAACCTAGAACATGCATCTTAACCTCTTCTAAAGTTACAGGTACACTTCTACACTAATTGAGCTTTGCAGAACTCGCAGTTGTCAGACTGAAAACGGACGCCGCCGCAGATATCTACATAGCCTCTGCGTATCTACCGTACGACGTAGCTAAACCACCACCCAGTCCAGAATTGGTACACTTGGTGGAACACTGCGAAAAACTAAAGATTGGCCTCATCATCGGATGTGTGGGGCAGCAGCAACATCAACAGCAGAGGAAAGACTCTAATTGAATACATAAGCGGTACAAAAAAGAGATACTAAACAGAGGGTGCGAACCAACGTTCGTAACTCAAAAACGAGCCGAGGTGATACACATCAGTCTAACACTGGGCAATAAAAAACTAGCACTTATCAAGTCAGGTATTCATGTCTGATCACTGACTGATATGATACGACCTAGATTTCGTACCACGTAAACTATCGTCCTACAGAAATCCACAAAAACTAATCAACAACTATTTTGCAAATACCTATCGGATAGGATGGATTATCATGCAGCAGACAAAATTTCACCCACCCCTTTGGTGGAGTGCAGAGATCAACTGCCTTCGATCCAAGGCCAGGAAAACTTCCAACAAGGCCAAAAACAATAATGATGTAGTTCTATGGGAAACTTTTACTGAAGCCCGTAGACAATTCAAAAGTGAAGTCAGGAAGCGACAAAGAAATACATGGGGAGCCTGTTGCAATGGCATTGAATCCACAGCAGCAGCAGCTCGTTTGAAGAGAGTAATCTCCAAAGACCCTGTATGTATTTAAAAGTTAATAAATGGAGAGAGGTCAAAGTGACCTTTAAACCCAAACCAGGCAAAGTAGATTACATACTTGCCAAGTTATTCTGGCCCATCAGCCTAACCTCATTTCTATTGAAGACGTTGGAAAGGCTCTGTGATCTTGAAATCAGGAACGGGCCTCTGAGAACGTACCCCACACATCCAAAACAGCATGTCTACCAACCAGGACGCTCAATAAAATCAGCCCTACATCTGGTGACTTCTAAGATAGAGGAAACACTGGAGCATAAAAGTTCGTTGATTGCCACCTTCATTGATATTGAAGTTGCTTTTGACAAAACAACATTTAAGAATATTGATAATGCTCTAACATCTCACGGGATTCACCTCACCATAACAGGCTGGTTAAAAAATATGCTTGGTCTAAGAACAATCCAAGAAACACTAGATGACGTATTATTCAAGTTGCAGGAAGAGGCTGTCCTCAAGGTGGAATCCTCTCGCCCCTTTTATGGGACCTTGTAGTTGATCCTGGAATTAAACAACTCAGGATACTATGCCGTTGGCTATGCTGACGACATAGTAACAGAGTGCCCTAAAGATTGTTGATATTGCTGATATTGTTCACAAGGAAGAGGAAACTCGAGCTCATGAACTCTGTTTAAGGTCCCTCTGACACTCACAGATAAAGTAAAATAACTAGGATTAATCATGGATATAAAACTGAACTGGAATAAACATATCACATACAAGCTGGAAAAAACCTGCATCTCATTTTGGCAATGCCGCAAGGCGGTTGTTAAAACATGGGGCCTGTCTCCCAAGATCACCCAATGGATATATACCGCGATCATAAGACCAACTATCGCATATGGTGCAATAGTCTGGTGGTCGAAAACCAAACAAGTCACAACAATCTCAAAGCTATCACACATCCAGCGGATGGCGTGTCTTGCCATCACCGGCGCTATGAGAACAACACCCACAGCAGGTCTTGAAGCACTGTTATGTCTACAACCACTCGAACTTCTTATAATGGAGACTGCAGTAAAAACAGCATTAAGGCTATCTTCACTCAACCTATGGCATGATCAAGGTAGAATCATTGGACACAAGAGCATACTGAGTGAAGCTATCAAACTAGACCCCCTCATAGAAGGTAAGTGCGACAGAATTCTACCCAGATACAGTTTTGTTAAACATTTTCAGACCATAATCACACTGGATGGTATCCCACAAGACGCCAACATAAACATGCATACTGATGGATCAAAAACTAAGACGAACGCTGGCTATGGAATATTCTCACCAGAACTCAAGATAAGTGCACCACTTGGAAAACTCACGTCAGCCTTCCAAGCTGAATTAACAGGAATACTAAACTGTGTTCAAATTTTAGCTGAACGGAATATTAAGGATAAACATATCCAAATATTCACCGACAGCAAAGCAGCTCTAAATGCAGTAAATGCAACATTTGTGTCGAAAGAGCTATATTCATGTCTATACAGCCTGGAGGAGCTAGCTAAACAGCATAACAAAATAAAACTCTGCTGGATCAAAGAACATAATGGCATCAAGGGGAACGAAATAGCAGATGAGCTTGCCAGGAAGGGACCTTTACATCCTCTAACAACTCAAGACGATAAAATACTTTCTGCAGGTACTCTGAAAAAAAATAATAGAGCATAGGATACATGCTCTTCACAAGTTAAGATGGCGAGAAACGCTAGCAATTAGGCAACCTTAACCGCCTTAACTTATCTAGAACTAATCTGAAATTATTGACCAACATCCTAACTGGCCACTGCCGGCTAAACAAACACCTACACACGATGGGTCTGGTGGACAGCCTGTTATGTAGAGGCTGCAATGAAGAACTAGAAACAGCAGAGCATGTAATATGCCTCTGCCCAGCGGTAGTAAACACTAGACATCTAATACTAGGGGAGTGCTGGCCTAGTATGGCCAGCATTGACAACTCCTCACCCGCCAGCGTTTTGCAGTTCACACGCAAAATTGACTGGTGGGACGAGTGAGTAGCCTTAAAGGGAGGTTTCACAATGAGCCTATTTTAAAGGTCTAAGTGTCTGTAGCTATGCTAGCCACCAACCAACTATCCATATCCAGAACTATTATATCCTGAACTGTTTCTATTTCAACACGTAGTCCTACTGCTAGCACTGGAAATCTACGCTTGACTACAGCAAAAGCTCTTTCGAGTTCTTATATGTGATTCATTGTATAACATTTCAGCTGCTGTTGCAGGGTGCGAGTAAATAGTTGAGATTTGGATACCCACTATCACCCAGAATTGTTGAATTAAGTATTGCTTCAAAATCTAATTAAAGGGTAGAGTTGGTAAAAATTATACTGTCATGAGTAGAGCCAGGCCGACAATATATCTAAATGTTAATCTGTGGTCACATGCTGTTTGTACATTTAACGAAAAGAAACCTTTGCGGTTACTAAAATGTTCAGCTTGTTCACGACCTGGTGATTGTGTTGAATTTGTAGAAACCTAGCAATATTATAAAAACCTTGCGTTACTATTGCTCGTTCTTCTCAGGTAATGTTATATATCTATTCTTTAGATAACAAATTGCAGTAGTAACTCGTATAATCTAATATACTGATGATTATGAACTCCACTGAAGTCTCCTACTACAATCAACATATTTCCAGAGGCATACACTCTTAACACTATCAATAGCTGATGAAGAGAGTTGATTACATTATTTCTAAAAAATAGAGAATATCAACATTAGTGATTGATAGGCATTATTATACACATTTATAAAGTGTAGTGTGCAATTTGAGCTCAGTTGCATATTTTTCAAATAAAATAATTAACGATACACAAAATGATATGCAAGTCATTTAAAAAATCACACAGGACACCACTATTTATAGCACAATAATCGTTTACCGATTAGTAGGGAATCTGATAAATTCGTCTATTTGTTCTAATAAAAATTGGATAGTTTTTTTTAATCTAAATCTGACTTAAAATCTTCAACGTCCCAAAATTGCAAATGATTAGGGCGCTGATGAATAATAAACTCATTTTTGTAGTTACCAGACATATATACACTAACAGGACCTTAACAGTCGATTGATAAACCGGGCCTAAAAGTAGCAATAGAGTAGTCCTTGGACTCATATGCAGAGTAAACTTTTTCAACTCGAGAATTTCTAACGATTGTTGATTTTTTATCTCGGAAACTAGTATAGGATTTTTTCAAGAACTTTGGACAGGACGGGTATTATGGACATTGGTATATAGTTAATTTATATTTAAAATTTAAAAATCGTAAAAACGCACGTGCTAACAATTATATCATTGTTATATTAATTTATATACTTAAATAACCAATTATAATTTGCTATAGTGGATTCGATTTATCCTAATTAAGTAATTAAATCGCTAAAAAAGTTTATGCATATCCTAGAACAAAGTGTTTTTATTAAATTTCTAACTCATTCTTAGTCATACTTTTCAAGAAAAGTAAAATATAATGTCGCAATAAACTCCATAAGAAAAGCATATGCGAAATCGCCCCTTAAAGCACCCGAATGTATTCCACCCGCGGTACTACCTTTTTTTTGGCATGAGGGACGGACGCCTTTAGAAGATTCCCCTTCTAAAGACGTTCGGGGGGGAGGGGGTGCTCATTGGCATTCTCCCTCGGGGGTGCTGGATTCCAAGCCTTCTAGGGCCAGCCTACCAGCTAAACCCCCACCTCTTTCCGCTCCCAGGCCCGGGACATTACATTACTTCAAGCCTGGGATGTATCTCCGGATTACTTCGCCTCTTCATCATTTTTCTTTATAATTTCCGTGATGAACTCGGCGATGGCATCCCATCTGCCCCAGTCCTCTATCATCATCGTTATGATCCCTTCAGGTGTTATTTCCTTTGCCAACCCCTAATCTTTGGCCCGCCCACCGCTGGCCGTTGAAAATTGTGTGTTCGGCGTCGTCGAAGTCTCCACAATACCCGCACGTATTCGTCTCCGCCCTCTTCATTATATGGAGATAAGCTCTGAAGCATTCATGACCCGTAAGGGCCTGGGTTAAATGGTAGTTTACTTGCCCGTGTCTTCTGCACATCCAGGCTCTTACCTCCGGGGTCATCCTGCGCGTCCATATCGCTTGTTCCCTCAGCTCCTCCCACCGCGCCTGCCATAGTCTGTGGGTTTCGCCTCCTCCTCTGCCCGGGCTCGCCACTCCTCCTGTGGTACCTCCGCTTCCTCTCGTTTGCCATGAGATCAAAGGAGACGATGTTCTATAGGCGCTGATTACTCTGAGGGCCGCTCGTCTCTGTACGGCTGCCATTAGATGGCGGGTTCTCCCCACCTCCATCTTATGTTCCTACACCGGAGCTCCGTTAAGCATAATGCTGTCCGTCACCCTCGCCAGCATCCTCCGGTTTGCCTCCCGGATTCCCGGAATGTTCGGCATGATTCTGCTTAGGGCCGTATTTACATGGCTCGCTCTTCTAGCCTTCTCCGCCATGTAAGCGGCCAAGGTCATCCCTCGGTCGATCGTGACGCCTAGGCACTTCAGCGGCCATGCTGAGCCAGACTCCCATTTCCTCTCATCTCAATTGCTGGCACGTCTTTTGCCATGATTAGCAGCGTCTGGTCCCGCTGCTTTGTTAGGGGCCACTCTCCTACCGGCCCTCTTCACTTCTTCGGCGGAAAAGGGTTCTGTGGCGCCCAGGTCCTCTCCCTCCTTTGCATGTGTCGGTAACTACCGTGCCCGTGTTGCGATCGCTGGCTTAGGAAACAGTACCGTTACTATCTTTTCCGCCATGTCCGTCTCATTGCGATTTTGTAACCCTGTCCCCACACGTTTTATTCCACGGATGCAAGTATTTCGTCCCATTTGGCTTTCTTATATGTACTAATGGCCGTCCTTAGTTCCTTCTTGGCCCCTTTGTACTCATCCCAGTTCGCGTGTTCACCCAGCGTCTTACTCGCCCTTGTGGCACGGCGCCTCGCCGCAAGGCAGGCCCGTCTCAGGGCAGCAATCTCGTCCGTCCACCAGTACACGCCCTTTCACCCCCATTTCCCACACTCCTTGCGCGGCATGCAAGCATGGCATGCCTGCTGGGTAAACTGCGCTAGTTCCTCCGGGGAGATTATACCCCCGTTTAGTTCCGCACTCATTACCTCTCTAGCTTGTCGGCTTTTATGCGTAACCCGTCGAAGGCGATCCTTTTCCCCCTCCCGCTACTCATTTGATCTCCTGGGTACGATCACGTATGACAGGTATTGGTAGTCGCTGTGGGTTTCGGCCTCCAATACATGCCACTCCGTCACCCTATCTGCGATGTCCTCAGTGGATAGAGTGAGATCTAGGATCGATGAGTGGTTCCTTCGACGGAAAGTTGGGGCGTTCTCCCGATTATAAATGGTGAGAGCGTTAGCAGCCACCCAGTCTGCCATCGCATCGTGTGGTCCCTACCCGTACCCTTACCCGGCAGTGAACGAGCCCCACCCGCACGGCCCTCGCGTCCGTGATTATTTTAGCAAACTGTGTGGTTGTGGTGACCTTACGGTCACCTGGGCGTTCCCACATGCCGGCCTTAGTGTATCCACCGTGAAGTCTCGTGGGTTTCACTCCGTCTGTCGTACTAGCGCCGCCACCACTTCCTCCTTCTCGGTGGCTTCACCCAGGTCTCTGATGGTTATGGGGACCCCGCGACTCTTTACCGTTGCCCAGTCTCTCTCTATCACTGTCTGCAGCAGCTCACTGTTCCCTTTTTTCACTTCGACTCTTAACAGTTCCTCCCGGGTATTTGACAGCCGGGATACTTGGACTCCAGGCCGTCGGTGCTCACTTCCTTCAGCAAGTCGGCATATGTTTTCCCCTCTGCTTGGACAACAATTGCCTCGTTCCTGCTTCCTCTGCTAGCTGTGGGCTTCTCGGCGGTCGTCCGCTGTTCCTGTACGGGCTTATCGGTCCGCTCCCTCCCGATGCGTTGTTTTCCGAGCGGATGTACATAACCGTCCTAGCGAAGCGGTATTCTACCAGTTTACCCCAGGATTGTCGTCAATAGCTCACATTTTATGAACCCACGCCCGGTACTATAAATAATAATTTGTCAGCAATAATAATATTAACATTAACAGCGATTTCGAACCAATCTATTTATTATTAGAGTATTTGATTATTATAGACGCAGTGAGTGGAATATTTCATTGAAACACGCTATCCATGTTGCAAGTAGGGATGTATATTAAAGCCTGAGTTTTATTACTTTGAATCATATGATACTTATATTACTTTATAGCATTCTGCCATATGTAATATTTATATTTGTGAATATCTCACACCTAAGGGCCTTTACAGAGGACGCCTTTTTGCGCAGCTGCGAACGCGGTACCAGAGCGATACAGTTGGCAAAGCACACAATAGACGAACTTGGTAAATGTTTATTCCTAATTAGAACTCTTGCGATTCTACTTGATAAAGAATTTGTACTGATGAACAACTCATTTTGAAGAATTTTGTTGATTTAAAATAACTAAATATCTTGTATTTTGATTTTATGAAACTTTAGAATTATTAGATATGTAGCAATATTCAACAAAAATTCATAAATTATTAATTATTTTAACTTAAAAATTTTAACACGTATTATTATATATATATATATATATATATATATATATATATATATATATTTATAATAACTGCTGTTGATTTGAATAGGATTCAGCAACTTAATTCAATAATTTATTAAATGTATGAATATGTGGATATAAGCTCGTAAGTTGAAAAAATCTCCAAAAAACAAGCAAACATTAAAATATGCTTTTGAATATGTTTACATACGAGGCATATCCAGAAAGTAAGAGTACTGAGGCTCTCACGGTCGGAGGGATTTTATTTTCATCATGTTGGCCACACGGCAGTGTAGCCTGACTCCTCCCCTTTGCACCGAGACCAGTTCGAGGTCAGTACGTTGAGAACTGTTGACACGACATGGCGGAGGGTGAAGAGGTGTGACGCCACTGTTGAGACTGTCTTTTGGTTTCGGGCGTGTGGTGTGCTACCCAAGTTTCATCTCCAGTTACGATGGAGCGGAGAAATTCATCTCCATGGAGTTTCCAGCGCCTCAAAAACTCTTGCCCGGCCTCCACTCGATTCAACTTGTGCTGGTCTGTCAGTTGTTTTGGGACCCACCTCGCGGACAGTTTCCGATATCCGAGGGTTTCTGTGATTGTTTCGTGTAGTAGAGATCTGGAGATTTGCGGAAACATCGCAGAAAGTTCATCCACAGTCAATCTGCGATCGTCACGGAGCGCATTTTCAATTTTTTCCACAATTTCGTCAGTCACAATTGAAGGTCTTCCGCTCCTCTGATCATCATGCACAGACGTACGACCGTTTTTAAACTCGTGACACCACTTGTACACATTCGTACGATTCATAGCTTTATCACCATATGCAGTTTTCACCTCATTATAAATCTCAAATGGAGGTTTTCCCTTCCAAACGAGATAACGGATGACGCCGCGTATTTCGCACTTGGCCGGAGATTGGATTGACATTATTCACGAAACTTGATGTCGTGTCAACAGTTCTCAACGTACTGACCTCGAACCGGTCTCGGTGCAAAGGGGAGGAGTCAGGCTACACTGCCGTGTGGCCAACATGATGAAAATAAAATCCCCCCGACCGTGAGAGACTCAGTACTCTTACTTTCTGGATATGCCTCGTACATTACTACATGCGTTTTTATTATATATTTTATATCGTTTTCATGTACATAAAATCCCAATCATACTATACAGTCACGATTTCAAGCGACTTCTGTATAGTGTTTTTTTACTCTTATTTATTTTATTACTAATAAATTTTAATTTAGACTTAATGATTCAATTTAAATGCTGTATATTATTGTGCCTTTCGTTTTTCACTTTGAGCGGCCCTGGGCTTATAGTCCCCTGTTTTATTTACCGTGCAAGCCAGTCCCGGTGCGTACAATTCTACCTCGTCGAGAGCAGCGCATGCGCATTGTGTCAGTTGTGTCAGTATTTACATGTGAGGTTAAAATAAGTTGGCGTACGTACGTAAGTAGGAGTTTAAATAAATTGTATTGTTACTACTCTTAATATGTGGTATTCCATTATAAACATATGAAAAGGGAACTTATTTGTTCTATAGCATTAATATATAAGATAATTTGAATATGAAGGTAGTATTGTTGCCTATCTACGAAAAATTGACAGTTAACTGTTCGCGTTCACGACAGAGCGTGTTCTATTTTTTGTTATGCACGGTCGCATAAGCATAAGCGATACAGCTCGCCTCGGGGAGGTAAAACGAAAGCGCCTCAAATATTCAATTATGACATAACTTTGCGTGACATCATTTTGACATTCGGCTAGTCAGTTGTATAATGATCTGAACGCTTTATAATAGACCCAAAAAATAAATATATGTCGGCGCCTAATCAATTTTGATGCTTTGAAATGATTGTATGAGGAATTTAACCATAACGACAGCACAAGGGTGCATTACGTAGCGTTTGATTAGTGCTGCAGCAGCCAATTAGTGGCAATTTGAAGGAATGTGACATTGCCTTGAGTACGCATCGCTAAGGGGAGATGTGAACGGAACTAGCTAACGGGGTGCGGGTAGTTCTTCACGAACAACGCATATGATAAGTTGGCTTGGACCGTTTCTCTCGAGAAATGTTCACTATTGACTATAAGTGCGTTAGAATAAGTGTAATGAGTTCTTATTGCTATTGTATAATCAGTGCTTTAAGTTAGTTACTCAGTTGTTAATAAAATTGGATTTACCGGACCAAGTACCTAACCATACTAATTGTTATTAGTAATAAAACATCACCATATGTGATACATCTGATTAATACATCGCCCTGCGTATATTATACACTCGCTCCGGCATATATACTACAAACCGGCAATATCTCGTTGGCTCATCTTTATATATTTCATAATGTAAAATAAATAGTCTATCAATTTTAAAATCACCATGAATTCGTATGAACTGGAATTGTTAATATAACCGCCGCTCTACATTGAGGCGGATTATCATCAAAACCAAATACAATGTATCTCAGACAAATAGTATGTGCAATTATTTCTGTAGTAACTCCTATAGTTGCACAAGGTAATATATTACATGAGGTAAATATAACAAGTATTACTTTGTTTTTTAATAGAATAATTAATAACGTATTTTTTTTTAGTTTTCCCAGAATCGTTATATTATTACTGAAGAGAGAAGTTCTTTGGTATGGTTTAATACATCTATAATCCAAAATGCGGCCATCAGAACATAAAAATTTAATAGAACAAAAACTGTATTTGATATATAAAGTGGAAATAAATACCTGGATCGTAATTAAACTGTTTTTTATAATAGAGAGATGATATAAAATCAATATTTTCTAGTCTGAATGGAGCTTATTTAAAAAGAGTTTGATTGAATACAAAGCAACCGGTATGGCGATGAGAGTAAATATATGTAACGTATTTAAAAACCATATTTTTGGTTTTGATGAGTTGAAAATACGTGGGAATTTTACAAATTGTCCCATTAAAAAGGTTAGTTATTGTTTTTGATTTGTGATCAGCGATTCTATTTGTATTTATTTAAGGGGTATCATATATCGGAGCAGTATTCAATACGCACTAATAAGATGCCCCCAAATTTTCCTGCTGGTGGATGGAAATTCAACGTACTTTCAAAAATTAATATTTATATTATATTTTCAAGAATCTACTGGTAACAAGCAACAAGCACACGCACAACTGTGTCACAGGACCGCCGCGGTTACGCGAAAAATCTATATTTTTGTACAACCGGATCGTTCGGTCGACGACAAGCGGGCAGCGGTAGACCGCGTTCTGTGTGGCAGAGATGATTCAACATTGTATAATACAACCAGACCGCCTGACCGCCTTGGTCGGCTATCGCTTCCCGGCGCAACAGACCGTTTTCTGTGTGGCGGAGCCTTAATCCTCTCGCGCCGTCTTGCGTTAGTCAGTAAGTCTTGTCTCTTGTCACGGTGTCACTTCTTGTTAGTCTACAGGTCGTCCTGGAACTTCTGCTTATTCTTGTTGGCAAATTTGACGATCGCGTCCCAATGTTCAGCAGTCGCTATCATACACGTCATATTTGTTGAGGCTCGGGGTCCTCCTTCCCCAGTTCCATCCATAGTGTGCTCCGCTGCTCGTCCCATCTGTTGCAATGGTATAGCGTGTGGGCCAGGTCGTCCAGTTGATCACAGTATCGGCATATGCTGGCGGTCGCTTTGCCGGTTATAGAAAGATAAGACTGTGAGTCCCCGTGTCCTGTTATTAGGTGGGTTATCCAATGGTTCTTCTTCTTCTTCTTCTTTCAGCTCATTGTTGTCCACTTCTGAACGTAGCCTCCTTTAGATTATTCCACGATGTTTTGTTCAATGGTCTATGTGTCCATTATTCCTCTCCATTAATAGCTTCAAATTCGGTAGGAAGCTCCTGTTCCGCGCAGCCTTGATTGATGCCACTTTGTTATAGTGCTGCCCTTGGCCTACTCCTCCGCCATATTTAGTAGTGCTACATCCTTGAATTACAAAAGATGCTGCCGCTCTCTCTTCAGCCATCAGACCAGCTGGTGGTATTGCTTCCAGGACCTCCGTTTTGTTTGTCTAGTGTTCATGATTTAATTACCATAAGAAGGTCTTTGTGCATCTTTATTATTTTTGCTATACTTTCTTTTTTAAGTCTATACTTTTTTAATTCTTAACCATGCTGCTCTTACATATTTACAAGTAAAACATAAACAAAACAGCGAACACAGTAAAACTAAACAAAAGTGAACTGATAAAGAACTGCGGACAAGATCTGTGAGCATGGCCCTTAAGTAAGTGATCAAGTGACATTCCCACCCATCGGTCGCGGCCTGCCGTTCACTGTCGCGAAATGTCATCCGTGAGCCTCATCACTACTAACGAACAGGCCGGGCCCGCGGGTTTCATCGTAATATCCGTGGCCCGTCACGTTCGTGTATGGCTAGCTATTAGCTCTCGATTACGCACTCTTCTTGTGAGCTGCATAAACGCTATTGTAATGTCTATGAAAGACGCCGAATTGCCTCTTTCGAAGGTCGCCATGCTACCCGCATTGCAGTCTGACTAGTCGAATGCGGCTGCCAATCCGTGATAACTTGTCTCCCGGGCGTCAATAGTCGGCCGGCCACTTCGCGTTGAAGTCCGCTACGATGACTTGTTCGATCGCATCCACGTAGTTGTAAGGGTTCTTCCATAGTTGAGCGATTGATAGCATGACACTTTTGCGAGCTCCCCCATTTTTACACACGCGATCCCTCTCGTAGGTGATCCATGGGACACGATGCGCCCATGTAGTTCGCCTAGCAGTTTAATTGTGACATACCCCATGAGCCCATTCCGTCACCCACGAGCAGTCGCTTGGTAATATCGCATGGGTTCCCCGCGACGCGGCAGTATTGAGCAGCAATAAGTGGGCTACCCTGCCCCTGCCGATAGTCGCCTAAAAGGATTATTGTCTTGAGTGGGATTCCATTCAGGTCCCTCAGGGGTGCGCAGTCCTCCTCAGCCGGTCTCCTGTCTTCTGACTTTGCTCATGGCTTTACGTTTGATAGGGCATCGTCATCATCCTGCAGCATGCCCCTCTGTCCTGCAGCGTGCGCAGAACAGGGTCTCTCGTTTCCACAGCCTCATCGTCGTCTTTGAGGAACAGTTTTCCGCGGCCCTTTCCCGGCCCTGCTCATGACTAGGCCAATCCTTAGTTTGACGATTATCTGGTTCTCCGCTCCTCCGTCACTGGTGGACACCGTGGCCACTTACGTGAAGTTGAGGAGTTCTCCAACTCTGGCAGTGTCCTCATTCGCAATCGCTGTCTCTATGGCAATCTCTACCTCCGCCCTAATGTTCGGATGCTCCCTTTTGTATGCGGTATTGTTCCTGGTTTTCTGCGCCTCCGGTCTTGCTCGCGAGGCTCCACATATTTTGTCAACCTTCTCGCAGTTCCCTTTTACCCTTATCTTCAGGTAGCCATTTTCAGTTTTCTCGGTC
This sequence comes from Lordithon lunulatus, assembly GCA_963942505.1. Lineage (NCBI taxonomy): Eukaryota > Metazoa > Arthropoda > Insecta > Coleoptera > Staphylinidae > Lordithon > Lordithon lunulatus. Next base: position 28,327,029 of record OZ012669.1, read on the forward strand.
CTGGCGATATTGCTCCTCTCCTAGGTCCGCGTCGCGTGCACACCGGTCTGGCTTAATCAATATGTTCATTTTTCCCCTGGTCTGCATGTGACCGTTGGTTGTTGTGTCGTGGTGGGTATTCTCTCTTCTATGTGTGCTAGTGATATCCGAATCGGCGATCAAGTAAATCGTTGTTCTAGTAGTTTCCGGCTATTGAAGTGAGGATCTTCGGAGCCCATAAAGTTGCATGGTGCTGTACGACAATCTGCTTCAGCTTCCTCGTACCTTCCCTGGGTATGTTCGCTGGAAAGCTCCAGGGAACATATCGCGGTGTAAGTTAATATCAGCACGGCATCTCTGACCGCAGTCAGTACGCTTAAGGTGTCCTTTGGTCTAGTGTTCTTCATCATCCCAGAGGTGGATGATGGCTTTTCCGCCGTTACTTCTGATGATGAGGTAGCCTCTTGGTGCCTTATTAGGCGATTCTTGTAGAACAAGTCTTGAGAGTATGTCTGCGTTCCGAAATTAGCATTGTCATCTTCGGAGTCTGATTGGATTTGATAGTAACCGGGTGACGGTCGGGAGGCACCCATCTAGCTCCACTTCCCTACCGGTACTGTGGTATCCAACTCCTGCACCATAGTACTTTTCTCTTTGCGCTGTTTATTCATATCGAGTTTCTTTGGCATTTTTATAGTGCAGCTCCAATCCCTTCCTTGGTCAGGCTGTGGTCGTCAACAATAACCTGGTCAGGGACAGTACAGACTTCACGTTTCATCACAGAATATGTATTTTTTAGGCCTTTCCCTCATGGTGCTTGCTCTGGCCTCTCGGGCGTTCACCGCCTCCTGGTATCGTTAGGCTCTTTCTTGAACCAGGAGTTCAATGGGGGAGGGGGGGGGCGTACTAGCGATGACTAATGCTGCTTCCCTGGACACCATCCAGTATCTACTTGCCAGCCTCAGCTCGCACTTCCGCGGTACTTGGTATTTGCGGACATCCATCCCCCGTACACATGGCGGTGCTCCGTAAAGCATAATGCTATCGGCCAGCCTATCCAGCATCATGCGATTTCTTTACCCTAGTCCCCTGGTGTTTGGCTGCTCCCCTTAAAACCTCCTGTATGTGTTGGTGGTAGGTGAGGCCTTTGTCCCAACTATTCTAGGCTCTCTTTCGGCTTCACCTCCATCCCCCTGATCTGGAATGATGTTCTTGGTAGGAAAAGCCATAATCCGACCGGTGTACGGTACGGCAATACTCCTCGGACTTTGGCATAGCAGCGGTCATGGCTAAGTGGCGCATTTCTCCTAGTCATCAGGATCAACAGAATATTTGTTTAGTATGTGCAACACAGTTGTATCTCTCTATACCTACACATTTGATACTTCTTCTTCTTATTAAAAATCTTTATAGTCACTATGCTCCTGTTTCTTTAAGTTTCTCCTGAATCCTTAGTCTCGTGTGTTTTGGATATCCAAAAGTCTACACAACCTTCGTCCAAGGGGTCTCGTTTTGTTGGGTTCGTCCAACTCACAATATCCTGTATTTTCAGGTCTGCTACGATCCTGTAGCTACTGGCGTGATCTCTTAACCTGACTCCTTTTATCACTTTTTCGGTCATTCTTATTCCTAGTTTGGTGACTGATGTGTCGGCACGTGGAAGAGTTATGCCTTTCGCCTCTTCGCCTACCGTGTCTTAGGCGAAGAGGCGAAGACGCGGTGCCGGCGCTACGAGAGGCACGACGCTTCAAGCCCCCTCTATATAAACATGTGACGCAATGCCCACTTAGGTGACCAGGCGCGGGCATTCGCCTCGTGCCTATCGCCGCGCCGGCACCGCGTCTTCGCCTCTATGTAAACATAAGGTGCAATGTCCACCCCTTCAATGCATATGGACATCACAATCGCCTGTGCGACGTCGCGCCTGCGCCTCCCCTACACCGCGCCTGCGCCCGACGCCGCTTATGTGTGAATTGGGCCTAATCTACCTTTAGTGAAATGACACGAATTTGTCAAAACTGACGTTAATATAGTGAAATAGGTTATTATTCTGTCACTTTTGACAAATTTGAGACACTAGCGTACGCAGAGCATGGGGCATACTAATAGTTGGCGGTTGCCATGAGTAACAGACTAGTCTGAACATAGGCAATCGACGTCTCTTGTTGGTGGTTGCTCGCACCTCCATCTTAAGGTTTATGTCCATTCATATCTCCACTCCAAAATAGCTAAAGCTCACCACTGATTCTATTATCTCGTTGTCGAGTTTTAGTTTGCAACTGATTGGTGCCTATCGTGCATTTGGTTTTTTTAGTAGGAAATGTCGAGGTTGTGTTTCTTTGCTGTTTCCGAGAATGTTTGTAGAAAGCGTTATAGGTCTCTTTCGGTGTCTACCATCAATATATCGTTGTCTGCGTACCTCTTGTTTCCCATCCGATATCCCACTTTGAGGTCATTCACTCTCGTTATTATGTTATCCATTATGATGTTAAATAGGGTCGTGATGTCGTCTTGGCGTATTCCATCGCTTACACGTACGGTCTATGATTCCTTGGTTGTTGTTTATATTGTTGTATAGTTTCTAGTGTTGATGTCTCTTATTTTGTTTGTCACTTTTTCACCCGTTCCTTGTTTTTTAAGTTCTGCAGTCAAATCAGCATTTCGTATCTTGTTGAATGCTTTGCTTAGTTCGACGAAGCGCTTAGTAGGCGGGTTTAGCGATAGATCAAATGCCCAAATAAAATCTTTATATGACTATCAGTCCAAGGGCTTCATGAACGGTAATCATCACCTGCTATTCACCCTAACTTTACAGAAAACCTCTGAAAACTGTACAAAGTTTTTATTATAGCAGTGTGTAAACATACAATAACCCTGGGAGATTTATGCATCCCATTCATTTCTGCAATGACATTTGGAGTTCATGTGGGCCACAATATCACATTGGATGATCTATAAATTTTATAAATTTAGTGTATAGTATAATATATGTATCAATGCCGTTATTATAATTCAACCGAGAATTTACATTAAAAATGTCCCACTGTAAATAGGACATTAATATATCACAAAAGAAATTTTATTTCCGCTCGTGTTCTTAAAGCACTTTCATATAAATACCGAATAAAAGAATTATAACCTTCATATTACTCCGAATGGTAAAAACGTACTACAGCCGCCGTAAAAAAACGCAAATAATTCGATTGTAGAAATGATGTCTTAAGCGGTTTTTTTGCGCTCTTGCCGCGACCACACTAAAGCGCGAACTTTTCGAAATTATTTATTTTCGAGCCGCCGCGCTGCTCTGGGCTCTAGAGGGGCGGAAAATACATACCGGGAAAACTCCCTGCTGCACTGTTAACAACTTCAGTGAGTAGGGTAGGGAGGCGGAGGAGGAGGAGGAGGAGGAGGAGAAGGAGGAGGAGAAGGAGAAGGAGGAGGAGAAGGAGAAGGAGAAGGAGGAGGAGAAGGAGGAGGAGGAGGAGGAGGAGGAGGAGGAGGAGGAGGAGGAGGAGGAGGAGGAGGAGGAGGAGGAGGAGGAGGAGGAGGAGGAGGAGGAGGAGGAGGAGGAGGAGGAGGAGGAGGAGGAGGAGGAGGAGGAGGAGGAGGAGGAGGAGGAGGAGGAGGAGGAGGAGGAGGAGGAGGAGGAGGAGGAGGAGGAGGAGGAGGAGGAGGAGGAGGAGGAGGAGGAGGAGGAGGAGGAGGAGGAGGAGGAGGAGGAGGAGGAGGAGGAGGAGGAGGAGGAGGAGGAGGAGGAGGAGGAGGAGGAGGAGGAGGAGGAGGAGGAGGAGGAGGAGGAGGAGGAGGAGGAGGAGGAGGAGGAGGAGGAGGAGGAGGAGGAGGAGGAGGAGGAGGAGGAGGAGGAGGAGGAGGAGGAGGAGGAGGAGGAGGAGGAGGAGGAGGAGGAGGAGGAGGAGGAGGAGGAGGAGGAGGAGGAGGAGGAGGAGGGCACACGTATGCAACCATGTATACATAAGCGCCACCTATCGGCGGGCGGCCTAACTAAAAGCACCATACAACAGTCAGTGCCACCCCGCGGCAAAAAGCCCACCCCAAAAAATAATCAGCACCACCTAGCGGTAGACATTTGAACTACTCGTGTACATTTGGTTGCCAACATTACAGAGTGATAGCCTTTTTTGCAAAGAACAGACCTGCAAAGCGCAAACTGGTTGCCAGATTGCTCAACCGCCCAAACTGGTTCCCAAGTCAAATCCCACAACATTCGACAGCTGTGCAAACCAGTCACCAGATTGCTCAGCTGTGCAACCAGATTGCTCAACTATGCAACCAGATTGCTCAACTGTGCAACCAGATTGCTCAGCTGTGCATACCAGTTACCAGATTGCTCAGCTGTGCATACCAGTTACCAGATTGCTCAGCTGTGCAAACCAGTTACTGGATATAAATACTGGCCACTTCCAGTCGAAATATAAAATATCAGAAATCGAAAAATAGCAACTTCCGGTCGCGACTTACGGTCGTCCAAATGGTGTCATGTTTGTACTCAAATGAAAGGGTTCGACGTCAGGAGCACGAATTTGAGGTTATTTTGGGTCTAAGGCCCTTGTGGCACGAGTTGGCGGATGTGTTAATATGGGGCATGTGGCGTATCAAATGAAAGGTCTTGACATTGGTAGCGTGAATCTGACATTATAAAAATGGTAAATTGCGAATAAAAGAGGTAGTAGTAGTAGTTGTATTTTAAACAATCTTTTAGATGTTCAAGTGTGAAGTTGTTGTGATTTGTGTTATATTATTATATAGCATACAATCAAACGCTTTCCCTACTTCAGATGAGTCAGTAGAGATACGTGTTAATTTTATTGCTGGCACTAATAATACACAAGCCGAGAATTTCACAAATAGGTTGAACAACTTCGAGGATAGGATATTTCAAATGGCTTTAATGATAAAGATATTCTCTTATTGAAACAGAAAATTAACAGTATTGTAGCTGAAGAAATAGATCCAGACTATGGTAGTAGTCAAACTCCACTAATCGATAATGTGAAATGAAATACATACTTTTATAAATAATAAAAATGTAATATTTTAACCTTAGTTGCAATAAAGCATTCAAAGCGATAACAATGCATTTATTTATAATATTTATAGTAACAATATCAGTTCCAGCGGTATTGAGTTTAAGTGATTATGAATTAGCAGTGAATTATCTAAATAGGTTTGGATATTTAGATTTCAATAATGCATCGTTATCCTCAATAGATAACGATACAGTACTGGAAGCCTTAATACAATTACAAGAATTTTATGATTTACCTGATACATCGGGAAATATAGACAATTATACTTTATCATTAATACACAGCCCTCGCTGTGGTGTAATTGACAATACTTCACCACTAAATCTTGAGAATTTTGATAAGTGGTTAAAAAATGAAATAACATGGCATTTTGCTCAAGGTACACCTGAGTTAATTCATGTTACTGAGAAAGCGTTTAAACTGTGGAGTGATAATTCCCAATTAACATTTCATCGGAACGTGGTCAAGTATGATATAGTGATATCGTTAAAGAGAGGATATCATAATTATTTTAAATGCAAACAAAGAAGCCCCTGCATGTTACCGTTAGGTGAAGGTGTGCTTGCTCATGCATTTTCACCCAGCTTTGAAAAGCCTGTAGAGATTCATTTGGACAAAGATTTGAGTTGGTATTTAGGATTTGATATTCCACCGGAAGGAAAATATAGTTTATATTTTATCCTTGTTCATGAGATAGGACATGCATTAGGATTAACACATTCACACGATCAATCGTCTGTGATGCATCCATTTTATAAACATGATTATAAATTACTGAATTTGAGTAGGGATGATATCCATGAGATTCAACAAAGGTATGGAGTTAAACAAAAAAATACTACTCCTCTTCATACTACTACCACCTCAACCACTACTACTGCTATTATAACAACCGACATAACCACAACAACAACAAAGAAATCTAAAATAGGGACTAATAAAATATTTCCAACAAATAATAATAATAATAACGTTCCTTCTGAGCTGTGTGAAGTGAAAATATTCGATGCTCTACTTGTAGTTGAGAATCGATTGTATATATTTTATATGAAATGGGTTTGGATAAAAGATTTGCAGAAAGATGTATATGAATCACCACGAGTAATCACTGATTGGTTACCTTTCCAAATCAACAATTTCATTAGAATTAAAGCAGTTTATCAAAAACCTAATTCAGAAATTGTTCTTTTCATAAATGATAAAATGTATGTATTAGATAATCTTTCACTTAAAATAAAAAAATAAAATATTATACCGATGCAAATACTTTATTAGGAATATCAAGCAGTGCAAAGATCCAAGCAGTTGTAAATGGTTATACAGGTCGTACGTTCGTATTTTTTGATGATATTTATTATTCAGAAATAGACGAATGCTCTGGTAAATCAAAATTATATAGACCGCTTCACGCAGATTTTCCAGGGATAGACGATTGTATTTCTTCAAGAATAATACATTTTATGAGTACAACGAGTTTACAAAATCAATTGTGCATGCAGGGGTAATTGATTATTCAAAGTTTGGTATAAATTGTCCAAATACAGGAATCTTACAGAAATTACAAACGTTAATAACTAAATTAATCTCTTTTAAAACGATTCAATAACAAGGTATTACATGTTTTACAAGATAAGTAACCAAATACAGGATGTATTTCCGCAATCATGTCCTGTGATAAAGCGATCTAGTTTGTACATGTTTATATCTTAATGCTGATTGGTTGATGATATATACTAAAGGTATATAGTTCAGAATAATCTAGATTCATTTAGTTTAATTGTTATAATGGCACATCCAACAATTCATATACCAGACGAACAGTGGAATGATTCCGGTAGATGTTCACCAGCTGCGTTCTTAGACAACATGTTGAACGACTTCGAAGAAGAGCTGAAAAGTGAGTGTCGACTTGTTAATGAAGTTAGTTATTCCGCATCAAAATCAATATCAATTTCAACTGGATATAGTGCATCACGAGGATACTATCAATGTGTACGAATATTTTCAAATTCGAAACAACAGCAAAGTATTACATTCATCCCCGTTGAATGGCTGGTGGTTAAGAAAGAATTGGAAACGATTGTAAATCAGTTGACAACCAGATCTAACACGACGACGACTACAAAGACTACTGCAAAGAAATCAAGGAAAAGAAAATGTGAAAATTGTATGTGCCACCTTCAAGATGAAACCGATAATAAAATAGAAATAGAAGCAGACATAAAAGAAAAAGAAATCATCACTCATGTAGCCGATAATTGTACATTAAAAATTAAACGGCCAACACGTAAACATTTTTATACAACAGCAGTGCTCGAGCGAGGGGGAGTCGTTCTAAAAATTGATCTGCAAACAGTGCGAAAGTTATGTGATTTATTTTCATTAATTGATTATCGGTTGGAGAGACTAAATTCCTTAAATTTCGCCGATTATTACAATCAGTACGTGTTACATTTTTTAAATTTACCGAATGATTGTCCGATTATTTCAACACTGGAAAATCTGCTCGAAACTTCCACACGAGGATATATTTTTGAAAGTGTTGAGTGTATGTATGAAGTTATAGCATACAATAGACTAAAATTCATACAAGATGTAGAAACCACACGACGGTGTCATGGTTAAGATCATAGTCGATATGAAATCACCAGCTACAGCAGAGACAGTTACTCCCCCAAATCTAAGATATAGTGTATATTAAAAACCTGTCTTGTATGTTGAAATAAAAAAAATATATAAATATTCCCACATTTTTTTGTTTTTTATTTATATTTAATTAAAAATTTATAATACTACATATAATCTAATTTTAATATTATAAATTATCGTTCATTTATTCTATTTGAAAAGAGCTCCAAAGCTTTCCACACTGACCGCTGCACGGTCTAGACATCCATGGATAAAGGTGCCCCCACATTTCGTTCAGTCTTTCCCTTACATCACTTAAAAGACGCATGGCTTCATATAATTGTGACCCTAGTATCGAGAGTATAATAATAATTAAGATAATCATAAAGAGCTCAATCATTTTCAGTCTGCAAGTAGAAGAAAAAAAAGTTATAAGTAAATATAATTAAAAAAATTACTTACGTCCACAACAAAAACACCCTACCACAATATCCTATTTTTGTTTGGGCTTAGGGCTTAGGGCTTAGGGTTTAGGGCTCAGGAGCTCACAGCAAGGCTTAGGGCTTAGGGCTCACACGTATAAAAGGAGAGCTAGTAGGGCTCAGGGGCTCAGTGTTACTGAGAGTACCTTCAAGTGCACATCTGCAAAAATGTTTATGTGTAAAGTCTGTAAGAAGGAATTATCCACTGAAAATATCTTAAAGCGCCATGAGCGTATACATTTGAATGAACATAAAATATTTAAATGTGATTATTGTAACGCTAAATTTTATCTCAAGGATCATTTAATGCAACACATGAAAACTAAAAAACATACAAGTTTTGATGTAGACATTTATAATGATAACAAACTAACAATGAATACTGATAATGATTTACAAATTAATAAACCCATTGAAACCATAATGGACAGCATCAAACATGTATCTGATTCTAAAGTACATGAAGTTACAGATAAACTAAAAAGAAAACTCGACAGTGATACACGTGTGATTGATGATGATACAGAAGAAGAATACATGGAAGATGATAATGATAATATGTCTGGGTGTGACGATGAAATTGGTGAAATAAATTACAATGATAACACTGAAAATGTGTTAAATTTAGATTTGATAGAGTATGTCGATGAAATTAAACTGCGGTGTGATAAGACACAAATGTACCATACAACAACAACCTGACAGCGATAAAGACATTCATATAATGCATCCTCAACCAGCATCCAATAACTGCATGGACCCCACTAGACGAGTTGAAATGCCTCCTACTCTATACAGACTTTTAACTGAACGTTATAAACAACAACAGCAGGAAGCTGACGATGATGATGATACTTTCACTGAAAATGATAGCGAGGCGGGCGATAATTTAATAGCAGGTAATCAACAACAATGTGAGGATTCTATTCATGATGATGATGAGGAATCAAGAAAATATATTCAACGAGACTCTGTCGATATTGAAGTACGACTAGGTTTTCTACGTGATCTTAGAAAACACGGTGTAAACAATGTAGGATATGAAATTAACGAGCTGGAAAGGGAGTTATTACACAGAAAGATGAATAAGGTTTAAAATATCACATTAGAAATACGACTAGTTTTAGAATAATAATGAGCTGTTAAACAAGAGTTTATTGAATCTATTTTAAGTTTGTATTTGGCGCAAAATAATTATACAATTATTAATTTAGAAAATAATGAAGATGAATATTATGATTGCCCGAATTTAATTAAAACCGAACATGTATGTTTAAATCATTTCAATAATTATAGTATATGTACTATTGAAAATGTAAAAATATTATATGATTATTTAAAGGAAATAAAAACATAATTAATTTTATATGTTTTATTTTATTCTTTCGTAACATTGTAGTAATCAGAATCGATGTAACCGCTCGTTGTTTGCGAATAAGGCAGATGTGGTTTTCCTCCTGATAGTGCAAGTCGCGCGCGAATAAGGCGGATGTGGTTTTCCTTCTGATAGTGCAAGTCGCGCATATAAATAATTTCTTATCAACTAATTAGTCAGTTGCATTTCACTCCTCCTCCAAGAGGTACATTGTCCCTTGTTTTCTTGTGAAGTTTGTGTGTTCGTGTGTGTTTAGAAGGAAGCCGATTATTCTCTCGCAAGTAAGTATCTATTTAATATTTTTATAAATGAGCTGAATACTGATTTACACATACATCAACTAATATGTGTTGGATTAAAAACCGTACTCTCAATAATGATATTTTTCAGTGCTTTCCTGTGAAAAATGTGGTCGTGCGTTCTCGCGGACCGATAATCTGAGTCGCCACGTTAAGAGCTGTGCCGGCGGTAGCGGCGAAAGACTTCCTTTAAAAAGGGCGCGACCGAGTGGTATCGCATCAAACAACAGGTAATTTTTAAACGATTCATTGCTTTATTATGTAAATTATAATAATTTGTTTTAGTGTTCACGGTTGTGAGAATTGCGGTTGCAATTTTTCACGACGCGATAATTTGTTGCGACACGAGCGAGCGTGTAGAGGAGGGCCTAGCTCGCCGAAGAAGTCGAGGCTGGACCACAATACTGTGGCGACGACAACATCCACGTATTCCTGCAACGCCTGCGGGGAGCATTTCTCATGCCGCAACAAATATGGTGGTCATTTAAAATCGCAGCGACATTTACGGAACATCGCGCGTCCGCTGGAGGATGGTGTAGCGGAGCTGGTAACCGGATTTAAAGGACGAGTTGCCAGCTACCGAGTCAACTCTCCGAATGACATGACGACTGATATCCCCAGCTTCCTTTCAGAGGTAAGTCTTTTTAAATAGTGTAATTAAAATATTTATAAAATTAATTGTGTGTGTAGGTCAAAGAAAAAGTCATTCGGTTGATTCGGGGTGTGATGTTGACGCGCTCTGGTGGCGTCAAAGTCGGATTGGAGCTCTTTGCCAACTTTACAAAGCCGGCCGATGATGCTATACCAGAGTTGAAGTCATTCAACACTCGCTATGTCATTGTTGCTCATCCATCCGATCTGGGGAAGATGTATGACGAGCAGGCGGTCACGATTCAAACAAAGTGCGAAGAATTTCAGGTAATATTGCTCTGAATTATTAAAGAATACGTGTACTACTAATTATATGTTTTTTTTAGGAGCGCGATAGCGGTTGGGCCCTCCTGAACATCTCACACTTGGAGGTAAATATCAACAAATATGTTGCTATTCGAGGGTCTTCATACATTGATCTACCGCCATCCATAAGGAATAAAAAGGCTTGCATCAACATCCAGAACGAGGATGATGCTTGTTTTGCATGGTGTGTGGTAGCAGCTCTACATCCGGTTGCGGCATATATGGCTAAACGAACGTCTAGCTACCCACATTACACCACCGTTCTTAATTTAACAGATGTAGAGTTTCCAATGTCGTTGAAAAATGTGAGTAAATTTGAATTAAATAATAATATTAGTATAAATGTTTATGGATTAGAATTCAATTATGAAAAGAAAGTTCATGAGGTGGTCGGACCAATTTATTTTACTAAATTAAGAAAAGATGTTCATATTAATTTGCTTTATATTGAGGAGGGTTTGCGGGGGCACTATGTTCTCATCAAGAATATATCTCGCCTGGTCTCTAGCCAAAGATCGGCTGGATAGCGTGCAACTTTCTTGTGTGACGGCTGTCTGACATTTTTCTCAAGTCAGCACCATTTAAATAAACATATGGAACATGATTGCAACCATGTTTACACCATGCTGCCTACCACTGACTTGAGAAAAAATCGAAACGGTGAGGAAGTCAGGGGAGATATTTTAAAATTTGATGAGTTCGATAAACAGCTGCAGGTTCCTTTTGTTGTGTATGCAGATTTCGAATCTATTCTTGAGCCCATACATTCATGTCATCCAGATTCCACTAATTCCTATACTACTATGACACACAAACATGTTCCCTATAGTTTTGCATACTATATTATTCTTACGACGACTCCCTATCAAAATTTGAAACATATACAGGTCTAGATTGCACGAAAGTTTTTCTGGAACGACTGACTAACGATACTAAATTAATTTATAACAACCATCTAAAACCAATAATTCCGATGACGGCGATGACGGACGATGAAAGCATTCTTTTTAGATCAGCCACCGTGTGTTACATTTGCAATCTTGCCTTAGACCCCTCAGCCAAGGTCGCCGATCACTGCCATCTGACGGGGAAATTTCGAGGTGCTGCTCATTCAAATTGTAATCTAAACTATAAAATAGCCAAACATATCCCCGTATTCTTTCATAATTTGAGCGGTTATGACTCGCATTTATTTGTAAAAGAATTGGCATGCGACAATGAGCGGATTGACATCATCCCTCAGAATAAGGAAAAATATATTTCCTTTACAAAATTAGTTCCGGTGGATAGTTATACCAACAAGCAGGGTCGTGAAAATAATGTTTATTTAAAATTGAGATTTTTAGATTCGCTCAGGTTTATGGCATCATCTTTAGATAAATTGGCTAAAAATTTAAAACCTGAGCAGTTTGTGAATGTTGCTAAATTTTTCCCCAACGATGATCATTTTTCTTTAGTTACCAAAAAGGGTGTGTTCCCATATAATTTTATTCATTCTTTTTCAAAATTGACTGAAACGACTCTACCTAAGAAAGATAAATTTTTCAATTCGTTGACTAATACGGACATTTCACATAAAGATTATAAACATGCACAGCACGTTTGGCAAACATTTGGGTGTCGAAATTTGGGGGAGTATTCAGATCTTTATTTGAAAACTGATGTGTTGCTTTTGGCTGACGTATTTGAAAATTTCCGTGCTGTTTGTCACAAAACTTATAATCTAGACCCGGCCCACTTTTATACAGCCCCGGGGCTTTCATGGTCGGCCATGTTGAAAATAACAGGTATCGAATTAGAATTATTCACCGACATTGACATGCACCACTTTGTTAAGAAGGGTATTAGGGGTGGGTTGAGTCAGTGTTCACTACGGTATGCTCAGGCTAATAATAAATACATGACGGAATCTACTACATCTGTTTGTGATGACCAGGAATCCATCAAGTATAATCCCGCCAAACCAACAACATACTTAACTTATTGGGACGCAAATAATTTATACGGGTGGGCAATGTCGCAATATCTACCATGCGGTGATTTCAAATGGTTATCAGATGTTGAAATTCAAAATTTAGATTTATTATCCGTTCCTGATGATTCATCAATTGGATATTTTTTGGAGGTGGATGTATAATATCCTGACTCTCTACACCACAAACACAACGACTTACCATTTCTTGTCGAAAACACTGTGCCACCTACATCAAAATTTAAGAATACAAAATTAATTGCTAGTTTGGATAATAAGAAAAAATATATTATACATTACAGAAATTTGCAACAGGCTCTGCGAAATGGTCTTCAACTCACAAAAATTCACAGAGTCCTTCAGTTCAAACAATCAGACTTTTTAAAAACATACATTGATTTAAATACATATCACAGACAATTAGCTAAAAACGATTTCGAAAAAGACTTTTTTAAATTAATGAACAATAGTGTTTTCGGCAAGACAATGGAAAACGTCGATAAGCGTGTCGATGTCCGATTGGTGAATCATTGGGAAGATATAGGACATAGACAGGGGGCACAATCTTTAATAGCAAAGCCGAATTTTAACTGTATATCTATGTTTGATGAAAATTTGTCTGCAATACAGTTAGATCGGTTAAAGGTTGTGTACAACAAACCCATTTATATTGGCTTTTCTGTTTTGGAATTGTCGAAAATATTAATGTATGATTTTTATTACGATTACGTAAAGCATACATATGGGGATAAAGTGACATTGTGCTACATGGACACAGACAGTTTGACGCTACTGTTTGAGACAGATGACATTTATGAAGACATAAAACAAAATTTAAATAAATTCGATACATCAAATTTCGATCCTGAAAATCTCTACCATATCCCTCTGCAAAATAATGCTGTTTTAGGACTCATGAAAGATGAGAACAGCGGCCGTATAATGACCGAATTTTTGGGGTTGAGGGCCAAAATGTATATTAACAATGTCGAGGGCCATCATACGAAGAAAGCAAAGGGCATCAAGAAGAATGTGGTCCAAAACGATATTGATATGTCTGACTATAAGCGGGCGCTTTTTAGTCAGGACCTAATTTTTAGGAAGCAAAATTTAATTCGGTCGATTAAACATACGATCTTCTCTCTAGAGCAGAATAAATTGGCTCTATCATCTCATGATGACAAGCGTTATATATGTTTCGATAATATGCATACTTTAGCTTGGGGTCATAAAGATATCCCCAAACCTGTTGATCCGAAATCTAAACTTGATTTATTAATAGATATGATGGAGGAAGACCTATAAATATTTATACTAATAATTATAATATTCAAATTTTCATTCGTCTTTCAGTCGGGGTGGAGAACAATATGTATGGTCTTTTATTCCTTGTGGTTGGTATCTAATGTGTAATTAGCTTCTATTAGTTGATGGAATACTTATTTATATTAGTTTGTACAATTTATTTTATATATTTTAATATATGTAGTATTATTTTAATCACAATTTTCCCCATTTTTACCTATATTTATTTTTTTAGTATGCAGAGGCCCCATTTATATCCAGTAACTGGTTTGCACAGCTGAGCAATCTGGTAACTGGTATGCACAGCTGAGCAATCTGGTAACTGGTATGCACAGCTGAGCAATCTGGTTGCACAGTTGAGCAATCTGGTTGCATAGTTGAGCAATCTGGTTGCACAGCTGAGCAATCTGGTGACTGGTTTGCACAGCTGTCGAATGTTGTGGGATTTGACTTGGGAACCAGTTTGGGCGGTTGAGCAATCTGGCAACCAGTTTGCGCTTTGCAGGTCTGTTCTTTGCAAAAAAGTCTATCACTCTGTAATGTTGGCAACCAAATGTACACGAGTAGTTCAAATGTCTACCGCTAGGTGGTGCTGATTATTTTTTGGGGTGGGCTTTTTGCCGCTGGTGGCGCTGACTGTTGTATGGTGCTTTTAGTTAGGCCGCCCGCCGATAGGTGGCGCTTATGTATACATGGTTGCATACGTGTGCTCTGCTCCTCCTCCTCCTCCTCCTCCTCCTCATCCTCTCCTCCTCCTCGGAGGCTGTAGAACCCGCCTCCCTACCCTACTTCAGTGCTTTATATTTTGTTTATCAGAGACACAATAAAATTTTAGAAAGGAATTTCAGCGACAAAAGTTTTACGATAATTGCTGTTGGCTGGACGATTATACGGGAACTATATTGTTATTATGTAATTCTCTGGGCGAATATTTCAGGGTAATTTCATTACAGAAATAATTTAAATTTCATGTTGTTGCTAATACACAACCGAGTTATAATTATTATTGCAGAGTTTTCTCTTATATTTTTTCAGTACTACTACTGTAACTCTCTTCATAAAGAGAATATAGCAATAGTTTCCATTTCTTTTCCAATTTCTTGTTTCAGCTATGTTGATAGTTCGTTCATGTTTTTTTGTATAGTACACTTTTATTGTCATAATTAATACACGTACAACTATAAAAATATAAATGAAATAAAAAGAATTACATATGGTGGATAATAAAGCCAACGATCCGATTGAGAAATGATTTTTAATATTATATCTTTTTTTTGTCCTGTGATGTGGAATCTTTGAAAGACACCTGCCTCACTAGCACAACTAGGTGTTAGAGGCACGGACAGTGCCGGATTTACCCAGCGTTCTGGCCGGGGCGCCTACGGGCTAAACCAAAACTCGCGTTCTGTCGCTCAGGGTATGCCCGACTTCAAGGCATTATAAGCCCCTCGCACCGTCATTCGCCAGTCTGTTAATATTGGCTCTTGTTCGGTTTCATAACTATGTCCTTGCATACATTGGTCCGTTGTTGTTTAGGGTCGTTCTTGTGGCTTGTCTCCGTATCCAATTTGCGAACGTAGGTCATGCTTTCAGCTTGTTATTTTGTCAGACCGCTGATTTATTCTCTTGTTTGTCTGGTCCGTTCCGTTCACTAGTCTCGTCTCTTCATTGCTGAAGG
The DNA here is from genome assembly GCA_963942505.1 of Lordithon lunulatus. NCBI lineage: Eukaryota > Metazoa > Arthropoda > Insecta > Coleoptera > Staphylinidae > Lordithon > Lordithon lunulatus. Next base: position 28,342,752 of record OZ012669.1, read on the forward strand.
TCGTCGTTATATTTCTGTTGCAGTACTGCCTGTGCAAAACGCATCACAGCGTTCCAATTTCCTCTGCTCCCCGGCAGCAGGTCTCCAATCTCGGCTGGCGTGGCTTTTTCTCCAAGTTCTATCCACAGGGTCACTCTCGCGGTACGATCTCGGGGAATGGTGTAATGTGTGGGCTGAATCATCAGTTTCCATGCAGCATCGCCATCTGGCCGTCGCTGCCTTCCCTAATCGGGAACAGTATGACTGGAACTCAATGTCCGGATAGGAGCTTCGTGGTCCAATGATCCAGTTTACCGCCGTAGTCCCGCTCTACTCATGTATCTGGGGGATGAACTTCCTGGTCTATGTTCCGTTTTGTGACAGCTTTCTATTTTGTGACAGACACTATGTGGTATGCCTGGGTGAACCGAAGGCAGCTAGTGTGCAACGCACTTCGCAGCCTATCCGCATTCCGCTTGGTTCTTGCTGCTCCGACCCAGGCCGGAGTTGCACACAAGAACTGTACGCGTGACACCGTCGCCAACAGTCTCCTCTTCTTCTCGCCCGGGACATCAATGTTGGAGAGTGGCCTGGATAGGGTCGCATCCGTTCTCGGATGGACCCTACCGGCAATGCACAATCCTATACCCTCCATTGAGGCCGGTAGAGTGTCAGTCGCCTGGGTGATATTGTCCCTTGTGTTCCAAAGGCCTGTGACCCTCGCTATGACTGCAAAGGTGACTGTGGTCACGCCCTCCGACAGCTGAAGACGCTGGGCATTGTCGAAGGCGACGTTCATGTATGAAATCATACAATATTAATTTTATATATATATATATATATATATATATATATATATATAGTCACACTTTTAACACCCTCATCATCATCATCATCATCAGCCTGTATGCGTCCACTCCTTAACGTAGGCCCAAACAGTCTCCACTTGTGTGGGTTTTGGGCTCTCTGCATCCAGTTTTCCCCCCTTGGCGTTGGATATCGTCTCGCCATCTTGCTTTGGGTCGACCTACGCTCCGTTTAGATTGTCGACGTCTACATTGTATGACCCTTTTCGTCCATTTTATGTCATCTCTAGCAACATGACCATCGCCATTTGTTTTTAGCAATTGGCTCCATTACATCAGTGAGCCCTGTTCTCCTTCTGATTTCTTCATTTCGGATCTTATCTCTAATGCTCACGTTCAAAATTCGTCTTTCTATTGCTCTCTGTCAAACCCGGAGGCGGTTTGCACTGCCCTTCGTTATTGTTGCAGTTTCGAGTTCGTACGTGGTAACTGGAAGTATGCAAGCATTATAGACCTTACACTTGAGGTTTATGGGGATTTTTGGTTCTTTAAGAATATGCCCTAGTTTTCCAAATACTGCCCAACACAGCCCGATTCTTCCTGAAATTTCAGCTATTTCATTTTCTGCCCCGAAATTAATCGTGTGCCCGAGATATACGTACTCTTCAACAACTTCGAGTGGGTGCCCGCTAATGGTCGCCGCGATATGACTTTGTCTTATGATTTTTGGTTTTCCAAGGTTCATCTCTATACCCACAGCTATGCAATTTCTGAATCATCTGCTATAACTGATCCTCGTCACTACTTGCCAGTACGATGTCATCTGCAAATCGAAAGTGGCTTAGATAATTTCCGTCTATACTAATCCCTTTTTGTTCCCACGACAAGTTTTTAAAGACACTCTCCAACGTGAGAGTAAATAGTTTAGGTGAAATTGTATCACCTTGGCGTACACCTGTTTTGACTGGGATTTTTCCGTAACTAATCTTATATTTTAACGTGAAGGGTAGCGTGACTGTAAGTATATTCAATAATTTCGGCGTATCTGGAGTCAATCCTAGCTCTGCCCACATTTCCATTGTGTCAAACGTCTTCCGATAGTCAATAAATGCTAGATGGGGCGGAACGTTATATTCATTACATCTTTCAATCAGCGTACGATCAGTTTGGATGTGATCGTTGATACTGAACCCCTTTCTAAATCCGGATTGTTCTGCCGGCTGATAGAAGTCAAACTTGGTACTCAGACGATTCGTTATAAAAAGTTTATAGAATATGGACTTACAGGTCTGTAGTTGATAATGTCTGTACAGTCGCCTTTTTTGTAAAGTAAAATCATTTCTGCATTTCTAAAAATCTCAGGAATTTTACCCTCTTCAAGGCAGTTGTTTAAGAGAAGGAGTAGCTGTTTATCATCTCGCACGTTAACCGATAAGAGATGAAGAAATATAAAAGACATCATTAAACTCAGGATCGTCATATTCACTGGAATCCACAAATTTAATTTCAATGCCCATAATTATAGTAAACACTAGAAACATAAAACAATTAAATACGGCAACAGTGTATATATTCTGAATGTTGGTATAGCTTCAAAATGTGTATGCAACCACACATAAAATAACCTAAAATGAGACAGATTGACAATAATTTGGCAAAAAGTGCTGTATGAAAATTAATGTTTTTCTATTAGTAAAGGCAATATTGGACAATAATTGTAGAGTCTCAGTATAGCCAAATGTGGAACGAACACGTTGGGCACCATCTGTGCAAATTTATTATTGCGAGAAAGTTTAAAACGACCATTGAATAAAATTCCATGTAAAATGTGTCGGCGGCAATTACCAACGAAATAAATAAACCATCAGTTTTTATGGTAGTGGATTCTTACATATTAAGACCATACTATTAGAAAACAATACTCTTACAACAAATAATCAACGGAATTTTAAATGATTCAATAACGAAAACTTGGCGCCAAAAGTATATGTCACCTTTACACCATTTCGGGCCGGCGCGGTGGCGCCCCCATCGGTCATTCTATAGGTCAATGTGCGGACTTGGTAATAAAGACGTCAACGCCAGAGGGGTTGTATGTTACTTTACTACTCATAAACTAGATAGATTACTACATTATGTAAGTGTAAACAAATATGGCGATTTTATTGCCTGTCAGTGTGTTCTAGGAATCGTATAGTTGTTAACGTGGAAGTATAATACACCGTGCGGCCGCTATAATTTCGTACAGATAGTACGAAATTATAGCGGCCGTTATTTTCGAATTATTCAAAAGGTATCCAAAGGAAAAGATTCTCCTTTTTGTATATGTTTCTTGAAGCTGCTATGATGTAGGGAAAGTTGAACATAATACTAATAAACTATAAATAAATTGTTTAAACCAGTCTAAAAATGGACTTATTTGCTCACTATTTCAAACCGTGAATTATCTGGGTAGATATGTTTGGAACCTAAATAAAATGCTTTCCCAACAGGGTGTATTTATTGTTAACAATTTGGCATTTTTGATTTATTAAAATCATGAATCGTTTATGTATATTATAATAAAGATAAAACATGAATTTACTGAAAATATTGCGCCGGGAAGTAGTGTCATCTACCGACAAATACCACTTCCCTAATAAGGTTCGGAACATTGATAATAATAAGGAAAATGGTCAAGAACACGGGTCAAGACGACGTTACGGATGCGTCGATCCCTATGACAACCAATTAAATAATACTGCTACTATTTCGGAATGGACGGGAAATTTATTTTACATTGATAAAACTCATGGGTACGGCTAATCCAAAGTGCCATTTTTTTATTAAAGTTGACACGCCGATAAAGTATTAAAAATAATATTAAAAGATACATATGGAATTTGTGAAATAAATTAAACACGCGACATTCACACACTTTTATATTAAGGGGAGGGAAAAGGGCCTAAATCAAGTAGGCGGCATTCGTTTATTAGGATGATAATACGTGGCGCTAGTATGTCAAACAGATCAAAATAACTTGATTACCAAAGATCAACACGCTCCAAAAAAGCGGCCTATAAATCGGCAATCCACCGCAATCATTTGTTTCATACAATGTGGCAACGCTGTGTCTGGCGCAAATAATATTTATTTGCTTGTGAGATTCCCAATGATTCGCTCAGTGACAGTGACATTTATAGGTTAGAATTTATGTAAATAAATTTATAATATTTTAGCAGCATGTAAATATAAGCGGATGCTGGCAACGTACATTATATTATTAAATAAACTCAAAGATGTAATAACTAAAGTAAGATAATCCGGAAACAGGTGACTAAATTTATTTTTTTTAAAAGATTCCTAGGCCATAACATAACGAGAAAGTTAAAGCAGAGTATCTATGAAGTGACTAAAATAGACGAGAAATTTCAGGGTAAATTCCTATATTTGCATATTTTGGCTTAATTTTATATATGAAAATATATAAGTGCAGTTTCAGCTACAATATAGGAAACAAATATTTCGGATATTATTGCAAGCATTATTGTGAGCAATAGTTCTGTGGGAGCAAAATAATATTAAAATATTTTGTGTAATGCTCAAATTGCCGTTGATTATTACTTTCCGAATACAGTATGCTGTATAAGTGTGTGTGCCTGGATGTGTGGTCGCGTGTGAACAAAAAACGGCTGAATGGATCGCATCATAATTGAAAATCGGCTCGGGTGGTCCAGTGAAAATTTGAGTAAATTCGGTTCACAACCAGAGAAAAAAATGAATGTGGCCGCTCTAAAAAATATCTACTGCAAGCAGAACACGACTTTCCGAATAAATTAATATAAAAAGTCAACAATGGTCAACATATCAGATATTTTTCAATAGTTTCAATTCCCTAGTTTGACTTGACCACTAATATCAATACAATTATTTCAACTGTGCCCATCACTAATTTTAAGTTATCAAGTTGTCATCAGTTCCACATTTTATAACTACGAATTTTTATCAATCATCAATACTTTCTAATTAAATTTACAATAAAGTGATTTAACCCGTTAATACCCAAGGACGATTTTCTAGAATTTTTATCTTTATATGTGTTCAACTTTGTACACTACTACAAATGTACCTGGATTAGCAATTTTGTTAATTTTCGTGAGATACATACGAATCTTATTTTAAGGAAGTTGTGCTTTTAGAAAAACTCTACCAACTCAAGCAACAGTCTAAGAAATATTATATTTACTTAATGCTTACTTTGAAAAAACATTCAATTTCTTGTAATTTACAATATATGCACTATTATATAGCACGTATTTGGTTCGAAAATCCTTTTAATGAGAAGTGATGTGGATGTGGATTACTATTTTACACTAAATGTGGATGGAAGGGAGCAACGGTATATGTACCGACTCCACATTAAAATCTACATTTGGACAGGATACCATTGGGTCATTTTGGATAAAATAGTTGGGCAACGGTAGTTTTTAAATATTTTATGTATCAGAATTGATGCAGAATATTTTTTATGCTTTCTATATATTTAATATTTCGTACAAAAAAATGGTTTAGCAAATTTTCTGGACATTTTGTTCACAGTCTAAATTATATAGGACCTGAAACGTAAACGAAGTATCAAAATGTGTAAGGTACATCAGTATTAGCTATAGCGGTAGCTTAATCGAGAAGTAGTAGACTACTTCCAGCTTAATTGAGTATAATTCATTTAATCTCTATAGTTTACAATCTCATTGTAATGAAACGTATCATTGCTTATTAAATCAATTTTATTATAGTTCAGATAAATTATAAAAAGCTATTTTTCCCATTCTTAGTTCTGATGATTCTATAATCATTCAGGAGATATATCTCCACAATTTTGAAATTCATCTATATTAAATCTTCGCAATAAGCTAAGTTCACAGAAGTGGTTCTATTTCAATTAAATATGAATTCCGTCTGATATGGTCTGACATGGTCTGACAATTTAATAACAATTATAACCTCAAATTCTGACGGCGGGCGAAGTTTACTTCACATAGTAATAGAAGACTACGCTCGTTAACATAATAAAAGTGAAAGAGATAGGGACAACATCGCATTTACAGGAATATATGTGTTTTATATTCCAGTAAACGCATAATTTACGAGTAATGTCGACAAAATTAAATGATACAAAAGTCAAGAACTGGAATACACGAATAATTCAGGCAAAATGTTTGCGCTTGGCGAGAATTATATTTAATTTTTATTTGTAGCCCTCTGTAGGGAAATCGCTGGACTATAAAATGCTCTAATTCACAGGTATCTTCTTTTTAAATGTCCGCCAATTTTGATATCGCAGCATGTTCTAAACTCAATCTTTCGGAACAGTAATTGTGGAAATGAAGCAATATATATATATATATATATATATATATATATATATATATATATATATATATATATATATATATATATATATATATATATATATATATATATACCATGGAAAGGGATAAACAATTTAACACAGGACAGAAAAGAATGAAAAGAAAATACAAAAACAAATACAAAGATTATAAGAGAAAAAACACATGTATACGCCTTAGAAGGCATATGATTAAATAAATAAATTTATGAATTCCTTATCTCCATATTTTTATTTTTTCTAGAATCTACTATTTCGGGGCCATTTCTTCTTCATAAAAATGAGTCAATTTAGTCATCATATTGTCAATAAATCGTTGATCTGTATGGTCTGAATATTCATGCCCTTCGGTGTCCATATAATAAAGTCACATTCATCCTTTTTGGTTATTTGGAGTTGTCCTTGAATTTGAGCGTAGTATGGATGGTTATGCCTTAGTTCTATTTTGCCATTGTTTATTTTACAAAATTTCTTTACTGCATTTATTTTCTCAACAGCCTCAAAAGGTGTATACAGTTTTGAAGAAAATAAACACTTTATTTCCATGATTTTGTTTCCAACAATCCCATCAGGCGAAGCAGCTAGATATCCATGCACTTCCGATATAATAAGGCCACATCTTGCACTTTAATTTGTTTTAAAGTTTCGTACTCGTCTCTAGCTACTTTCTCGTGAACTCTACCCCAATCTATTGCTTCATTTGTAATGAGCGGTTTATAAAGTAGCTGAGCTAACTTTACCTGGCGTTTTACGCCTTCTATTAACGACTCCAAAATTAGATGCTGTTAGTCTATTTGAGCGTTCGATATACCACTGTTCATTCTCTGCTTGTCCTCTAGTATTAAATTCAATCTCTTTAATTTTATCGGCCGTTACTGTGAGAGATGTTACTAGATATGTGACATGCTCCTTTATATCTACTTCTGACATATCTGGCTGCTGTGAATTAATACCATAATCTGGATTATTTATGCTTGTTGAAGCTGTCTTATCAAATTCCACGGGTCTTCTTTTCCGTGGTCGCATTTTGGCAAGTTGGCGTCTGTTTATAAGCCGCATTATACGATGAACAGGACTCCTGCGGACAACGTGCTTCCATGTATTTCAGTAAATTTGGATACTAAATGCATGTATGATTCTGCTAAATTTGTTGTTAGATTTTCTATCAAGCCTCGGGTATGTGCTGTTAATGAATTAACAATCGTCATAATACGCGACTTTGTTGCAGAAGGTGCACGATCTAGATCTGTTTCTATATCCGGCAGTTCTCCAGCTTTACTACAGATGATGAACCTACAGCTCATATGATTTTTAAATACATGGGGAACCACCGACAAAATATCAGTCTTCAGCAGATGGATTTGTTACTTTTGCATTTCTCGCAATGTAATATCTAATTGTTTTAGATATTTTAGAAATATACGCACTTGACAAGAATCGTTTATTACCAGAAGACTCTCCCTGTAGTTTATAAAGATGTTTAGTAACATTTTTAACTAAATGATTTGCGCATTCTATTTTGATAATTTGTCTACCATATGGCACGGTTTCTAATATTTTTTTGTAAACATTAGAATCTCCATCTCCAACAAACTTATTATATAGAAGTTTGTGCTGCTTTTCGCTTAAACGAAACCCTTCGCACAAAATATCAGCTTCCATGGCTGACGAGGAATTAGTCCAATTTTGTGGCATTTATGACACGGTGGAACTTCATTGGAATGCTGGGCAACGGCACATATACTACAGTACTTATTCCGTACGCCCAAAAATATTTTTTTTTTGGTTTTTATACCGATACGATTTGGCATTATAGTTGTGTCCATATGAACGATGACTCCATCCACCGTCAACAATTACGCCACATTAAAAAATTCCGTCAGAGTCAACATTTCCTTTTCTTTCCGCTATTTCACGTTCTTCTCTCGCTGCTTCTAACATAGAGCTATGCAATTTTGAATCCCAAATTTGGTGTAGTATCGCTTCCTTCTTTAAATATGTTTTTTTACACATTACAGGCACGTCAATTAGTGTGAAAATCTCTTCAATATAATAACCTTTTCCCGACAAAACACTACCCCATACTGCTTCCAAATTCCAATCTATTTCATCGTCTGGGTTGGTATATATGGTTCGTTTATGCGGACATTTATTGTATTCATAAAACAATAGACTATGTAATCGTCTTATTTCGCGCTTAAATAAAAAGGGGCCATGTTTCACGAATTCGTGGTTTTCTAGACTTCGAATAGATTTTATAAAATGGGAAATATTTAAATCCGATTCCCCTCTAGATTTAAAATATTAGGATTATTATGACCAACTATTTCTATGGTAAGTGATGGAGGTGTATCTTCTAATGGCCAGCCTATATCGGAATAATTTGACTTTTCAGGAGTTTTGCATAATGGCTCCATCACATTAGTATCTTCATCATCATACGTTTTGGTGCGGTCTATTTCGGAACATATTGTATTTTTTAATGGCTCAACAGTACAACCTTCAAAACGTTCCTCTGGTGACTGCAAATTCGACGATGGTGAATTTTTAATAATAACCGTCCTTATTGTAGACAGTACTGCAGTAGAAACTGAAGGTTCCAGAGCTGTTCTTTTACTATAAAAGAAACATACATATTATTGCCACTAAAATTTACATTTTTAGAAAATAGTTGAAGTACATATGAAGCAGTGTTAATACTAACCTTCGTAGTTGTGCTAATCGTCTACTCTTTATAAAAATTTATAAAAATGCTCTTCGTTCGACTATTCTTATTTCGGCCCATTTTGTTACACTTGTTACAACTTTAACAATATATAATAACACACTGAATAAAATAAGAACCACTATATTGGAATGCCCTTAGAGATGTATACCTCCTACGTGCGTTTTCCTGATAAGTAGTATCATTTAATTTGTAAATTTGAATAGTCAAATGTCACATGTCACAAAATTTATTTATTATTTATTATATATATATATAAATATATATATATATATATATATATATATATATATATATATATATATATATATATATATGCAAGTTATTATTGGGAAACAGCGAGGGCAGTAAAAAAAACTCTAACTAACTTTTTTAATATATCAATATATTTCGCTCGTTAAATTTCAAGCATCATCGGGATAATCTACAATAGTACAAAGGGACTTATAATTAATTAAACATGGTATATATAAATATGGTGTTACTAAACAGAGTTAATCAACAAGGAATTTATTTATTTATTTATTTATTTATTTATTTATTTATTTATTTATTTATTTATTTATTTATTTATTTATTTATTTATTTATTTATTTATTTATTTATTTATTTATTTATTTATTTATTTATTTATTTATTTATTTATTTATTTATTTATTTATTTATTTATTTATTTATTTATTTATTTATTTATTTATTTATTTATTTATTTATTTATTTATTTATTTATTTATTTATTTATTTATTTATTTATTTATTTATTTATTTATTTATTTATTTATTTATTTATTTATTTATTTATTTATTTATTTATTTATTTATTTATTTATTTATTTATTTATTTATTAAAATATATCCTTCTTAACCGCGAATTTGTTATTAGCCCCTTTGTACTATTGTAGATTATCCTGATGATGCTCGAAATTTAACGAGCGAAATATATTCATAAAGGAGTTTTTTACTGCCCTAGCTGTTTCCCAATAATAACTTGCACATAATTAACTTTCGGCGAATAAATACAATAATATATATATATATATATATATATATATATATATATATATATATATATATATAATAACTTTGTGACATGTGACTATCTAAGAATCTTAGACTTCTCAATCAATGGCTGTACATCTTAGTCCCAAGTTATATTATATTATATTATATTATATATATGTATACCTGCCCGCTGAAAATGTACACTAGCCATGCGGTTGAAAACCCATAAACCGCATTCCACCTTTTGTTCGTAGTTTCATTATTTTTTGGAGACATCTACTGGTTAATAGCGATATTAGAAAACATTATTGAGAATATAATAATACTTCTGAGCGCTAGTGGCGCCTAACTACCGAGAGCGAAACACATTAAGATTTACTCTTCTTCTTCCTTAAGAGGGGGTGGGTGCCATAGACAAGATAGATGAGAAAGTGACTCTGGCGCATCTCTTGTCTGCGGACGGAACTAATGGTTCGCGTCTGAGCTTTTAGCCCAGACGCGAACAATATGTGTCTCGGCTATTAGCTCAGACACAAACCATTAGTTCCGTCCGCAGACAAAAGAGGCGTTACTTGACACTGCAGTTGAAATCTGAGTAGTTTCTTTAAATATTTTAATGTTTGTATTAAACGTTTTTGTAAAGCATTCAATGACATGTATTTAAATTATTTGCAAACATTAAATGCCTATTTTCCATTAAAATGTACCACAAAAAACATATAAAAACATTCAAATATTTAGTTAACTGTTTTTCAAATTCCAGTGCAGTTCCTTTTAAATATATATTTATATTTGGGTCAATAATAAAAGAAAATGCAACACATAACAGGAAAAAATATCTATTGCAGAACCTTAAAAAGTCGGTATACATTACTATATGCATAATGAAAACATGTTTATTATATAATATTAAGAATAATAAGCTAATATAGTAGCCAAGTAGAATATTGTTATCTTTCACATAATGCACATTAACTACATTTTAAAATCCTAACAGTGCATCCTTAAAGCAAGTAAGTGGGGACAATTGAAGGTAATGAAAACGTTGACTATTCATAATAAAACCAAAAGTTAATTCTTGGACAAATAATTTAGCTTTATGCTTTCGGAATCATACTCCCTCAAGCTTACCAAACAAATCTAGCAATATCTAACTTGGTTCCTGTTGCAATGAAATGCCATCAATCTGGAGGTTTGTTCGATGATATTTTCAGTAACATATTGCAAATTACTTAAGTTATTTAATGGTTTATGTAAATCACCCTTTGATACAACTGTATCATATCTTGTGTAATTTATGTAGTAGAGTTCACAATCCAATAGTTGATTTGCACATTGTTGAGCTGCTATAGCCAGCGATTATAATCATCATAACTATCATATACACAACACTACACTTGGTTACAATCATCAATATACATGTGTTAAATACGTTGATTATGTTGTAGCACTTTCGCACTGTCATTTGCAATTATTTACTCACTCAGTAAAAAAACAATAGTGCCAATCAGAGAACTAACACATTTTAACTAAAACGCCAATACAAGAAAAATAAAATCTGAATATACTAGCGCCATCTTACGTCTGCAGACACAACCAAAACATCAACTTGCATCGCCCTGGTGGGTGCGTTGACATATCAAGCATGCTATGGTAGCAATGATAAGAACCAACGCCAATCCCATAGATGTCGCTGCTCACTAATATTTTAAATATTTCAATCAATCCGGAAGTAACATTCCACCATGATTGGCATGGCAACTGTAGTTTGGGGTTACTATGGTTGCCAAACATATTTTTTTTTTTTTTTTTTTATTTATTTATTTACTTATTTACCTTTGTTACATTTACATTTTGCCTTTAATAATTTGAATTTACATTAAATAATATTCGCCCTGTTTATGCACCTAAGTACCTAGGCACTTGTATGTGCGTACATAATTATAAATTAACTATATCTTAATTTCTATATTTACAATATTTTTTGAAAAAAAATTGCATTTAGCCTGTGTAAAGTACTGTGAAACATTTATCGATTTCCTATTAATTTTTCATACATGATTAAATTTTGATTAATAAATTCTCTGCATTGTATTTTAAATGATTTATTATTCTTTGTGTTTTTAATTTCTGTGGGTAAAAGATTGTAGCATTTTGGTGCCATATAGTTGAAAGAGATAAAATTTATGCTGCGTTTGTTAGTTGGAATTTTTATATTTGCATTCAATTTACTTTTGGTTTCATATTTATGAGAGATGTGTTCTTGCATGATTTTGTTTTTATGCATGTAAATACATAAGTTTGTTACATAGAGCGTTCTAATATTCGGGGTGTTAATACTATATAATTCTTTTGTCGGGTGGGTTTTAGAGAATTTGTAAATTACTTTCAAGATATATTTTTGTGCAATGTTTAAGGGTTGTAAACCTTTATTATGTAATCCACCCCATATTATTATACCATATCTTATTATGGATTCAACTATACTTTTATAGATTAAAATTAATATTTTTAGTGAGAAAATATTGCGTATTAAGTAGAACTTACGAATTAGTTTTCTTACGTTAAGTGTCAATTTATTTACGTGTTGTTCCCATTTTAAGTGTTTATCTATTACTATTCCCAGATATTTTATATGGGGTTCTTCGTTTATTTTCGTGTCGTTTTCAACCGGTATACTTGAGAAACTTGGTCTATTCGCTGATGTTAGTGAGAAAGCGATATATTTGGTTTTTGTTAGATTTAGTGATAATTTGTTGTGATCTAACCAATTTCTAACAATGTTGAATCCTTTTCTAGTCAATTCTTTGGCCATTTCCCATGTTTTCGAGTTAAACACTAGTGCAGTATCATCTGCATAAGATATTATGGTAGCATCCATTTTAAGTTTAGTTAATGAATTAATATATAGAGTAAATAGTATAGGCCCTAAAACTGTACCTTGTGGTACACCCATTTTAGTTGTTAAAGGTTCGCTTATAGTGTCAGCAAGTTTCACCATTTGTGTTCTATTTTCTAGGTAGCTAGCAAAGACCTCATAGGTTATACCTCTTACACCATATTTTTCTAGTTCTTGAAGTAGTCTATTGTGTGGTACTGTATCAAATGCCTTTGCTAGGTCTAGGAAGACAGCTATACAGCTTCTGCTATTGTTTAGATGACTGGTGATTTCACTGGTTAAGCAGTGCAGCGCGTCTGCAGTACTAAGCCCAGCTCTAAAACCGTATTGATTGTTTGCAATTAGTTTGTGTTTAGTTGCGAAAGAAATCAACCTTTTTTTAAGGCACATTTCAAGAATTTTCGCAAAGTTGTTTATTAGGTTTATAGGTCTAAAGTTATCAATGTCTGTTGGGTCGCCTCCTTTATGAATAGGTATTATCACCGATGTTTTAAAATATTTTGGTATGCAACCAGTGCTGAAAATTAGGTTAATTATGTGTTGCAAAGGTTCTAATAGATAGACGTGGTATCTTTTAATGAACTTTACCGAGATTCCGTCTAGTCCTGGTGTACTATTTGATTTCAAAGCAGCGATGTGTTGAATTAATTCACTATTACATACTGGTTCAAGCATCATTGATGAGTTGTTAGTAGAAGTATTTGTACTGTATAATTGATTAATGGGCTGTTTAATTTTCTCTGACATTTTTATACCTATATTATTAAAAAAGTGATTACAAAAGTTGGCCATATGTTCTATATTTTCAAATTCTTTTTTATCATGGTCGTATAAGTTGAATTTTCTGTTATTTTTGGTTAAATTTTCATGTGAGACTTCTCTAATTATTTCGTAAATCTTTTTACTGTTGTTCTCGTTATTTTGAATTTTATTTTTATAGTATTGTTGTTTGGCAGAATAGATTGTTTTGTTAAGTGTATTGCGATAGTCTTTATATTTTCTTTCCATAACAACGTTATAACTTCTCATTAGTTGTTTTTTCATATGGTCTCTATTCTTTATTGACGTTATTATACCTGTTGTTATCCATGCCTTTTTTTTCACATTCGTGCTTTCATATATTGTATTATATTGTGTTGATGTTTCGATTATCTTTTTTAATTTGTCGATAAATTGCTTAGTTGCATAATTTGGATCATTTGTATTTAAGATATTTTTCCAGTTTAGCTTTAATAATAGGTTTTCTAAAAGTTGGTAATGATATTTTTTGTGAATATAAACTTGGGGTTCTTGTTTGTTTTTTGATGCTTCCTGATTAATCTCTAAGTTAAGCATTACTGGGTTGTGATCTGTTATAACAGCATTTATGATATACGATTTAGCTTTAATATTTTGATGTTTTAACTTTATAAAGATATGGTCTAGGCAAGATTCTCTAGTCTTACAAAAACGCGTGGGAGAATTTATACCAGCTATAAATCCATGCTGCGTAAGCATCCCGGTATATTTATTAACTATGACGCTAAAACTATCGCACAGGTCAATGTTTATATCACCGACTATTATTTCATTTTCGCCAGTTACATGTTCGCTAATATATTTGTCAAGGTCTTCAATAAATGTTTCAGCATTAGTACTTGGTGATCTGTAAATAGCTGTAATACCAAATGAATTTTCCGCCCACTTAAAACTAAGTCTGCTAATTATAATGTTGGTTTTTTCTAACGTGAGAAGTTTTACATCTACAGCTATATCGGTTTTAACGAATGTTAGTAATCCATCATTTTTATTTAGATTGCCATGGTTGTAAAAGTTTTTATACCCTGGGATATCAAAATTATTAGTTGCTACTATGTTCCAACATTCACTCAGTACAATTATTTCACAATTTAGTTTGTAAACATTAATAAACAGTAGTAGTTCATCAAAGTTTTTTGAGACACTTCTTATGTTTATGTGTAGGATTGATAAAGTTGTTTTTGAGCTCCTTAGATTACACATGTTATGAGCATCCACATATTGATTTGTTTCTTCGTTGGTGTTGTCTAGTAGATCTAAGAGGGCGTTACACTTCATAGTTGATTTTTCTTCTTTGGTTTACGATCTGTTGTTGATACACAGGACAGCAATGATTCCAAGTTTCATGCGCGGTATCGTGTTTAGAGTTTGGATATTTGATATTTGATTGGGCACAATTATTACATTTTTTGTTCAACTTTTTACACTCTTGCATCTGATGTTCTTTTGCACAGTAGGGACAGACCACTTTGTTGATACAGTTTTCGGTTTTATGGTAGTATTCCTGACAATTTAAGCATTTTGGAATGCTTATTTCTTCATAAATTGGGTATATTCTCCAACCGATATATACTTTTTTATTTTGTATAAATTTATTGAATAAATTTGGTGAGCATTCGCCATAGATTATGGAATCTCTATTTTTTCTCTTCTTTACATATGTTATTTTCAATGTATCGGTGTCATTAATAAATTCATTTTGATTTATAATACATTCTTGAATTTCCGCTTCATTTTTATTACCATCATATCCTATTATTTTGATTTTTGGGTTTTTTAGTTGTGATAGCTCTACTACATACATAGTTTTAAGTTTCTCTTCTGCTTCAGTTTTTAGTTTCTCTACATCTTTCATACTTTTGCATTTTAAAACAATACCCCCATTGCTGACGGTATTTATCTTATTTACACCAATATTAATATTTGTGGGATTGATTTTATTAAATAAATCTTTTTTAGTTTTATTATTGTCTTGTTTCGTTTTAGGTTTTATTATAACACATGGTATATTTTTTTTATCCGTTTGATTGTTTTGTTTTTTGTTATTTGATACGGCAGTTGCGTACGAGGGAGTTTGTTCATATAACATATTATTTTATTAATTCAATACTTTTTTAATACTTTTCGGGCGGAGCTCCGCCCTGTCGTTGGACGGGGTGGACGCATAGTAGTAAGCTGCGCCCCAGCCGGAGACGGTTATGTCAGCTTTAATAGATTCTCCACCCCCGATTCACCGCCCCCGCCACTAGCGGAGATTGAATATTTAAATAGAACTTGCTGCCCTGCCGAAGAAAATCACTTTGTAAGATGCGCCACCTCCACGTCGCTGCGTCTTCTCCGCCCCCCGTGCCGCCCCCGTCGTAGGTGGGGGGTGGGTACTTATGTTCTCTATTCCCGTCTCTTCACCTCAGCCTCGCCGCCCCCGGCGCTGGCGGGGGTAAACCGGCGAGGTGGGGGGTGGAGAAAATCCGTCGGGGGCAGAGAGGCGAATACTGTTAAATAATATGTTCCTTCCCCGCTTCACCGCCCCTCACCTGTGAGAGACATGGGCGGTTGAATAGCATACAGATCTGAATCCTTGAGTGTTGAATCGAAAACTCACGAATGCTTGAACACCATCCTCGTCTGCAATGCAGACAGACATAATAGTCCAAGAACTTTTATAGCAGATGAAGATTCCTCCGTATATGCTAAGATTCAAAGAGATATAACGTATGGGCATGATTGGACATTTATTGTAGGTATCCAAAATTGAATTCGTTAATCATGTATTAAAAAACTACAGCAAAAAAACTATTTATGATTAAAAATGATACCAAAAATATTCCCATATGTGCTCGAAAATGTATTTTTATGTTTATACTGCGCCTGATTAACATATCGTAATCATATAGACGAATGTAAGTATTTTTAATCTGATAAATTCGCTATAACACTAACTCTTAGTATACCATCATCCAAAAAGGGAAAAACCCCTTGGCTAGTAAATGGACACACAGACTGAGGAAGCTAAACAAAATAGATACAAGAAAAAATTATATTAGACGTAAAACTCAAAACTGAGGAACAATTAGACACAAAAGTGGAAAAATTCTCACTAATATACAACAAGCAGCCTGGGAAAACACACCAGAAATTAAAAAGAACGAAACACATCAACTATCCAAAAAGGAAACCAAGACGTAAATACAGAGCAAGCCCCAAGACAAACCCCAACAACTAATAAGATAGATCAATAAAATTCAATTTTACTAATCTCAAAGAGCCCAAGAGTTTGAATTGATTACAGAAGAACTAATAACACAACTTCCAAGAAAAGCGCTGATGAAGCTAAACACAAGCTGTGGAAAGTGACAGAGATAGGTGATGTCAAATCTAATAGACTTGTCACGTTACTACCACTTATGGCGAATCGAAATTATTCCTTAGGAGATTGCAACCTATCATAGAAAAAAACATCTCTCCACAATTAATCCAAATCCATAGAATAAATAGGGTAATAGTAAAAGCATTAGAAGAAAAGAACGTTTGTTCCCCGATATTTCTCGACGTGGCACAAGCACTCGACAAAGTTTTATATAAAGGGTTTCAATCCAAATTAAAATACATGCTTTTAGACAATATACAGAAATCTTGGCGTCTTACTAGCTAGCAGATACTTTAGGGACAAAACAGAAGGACGCATACTCAAGGCTAGTGTGCCGTACTTTCACGAATCTGCGTCAGAATAGTGTAGTACCCAGCTGTCATATTACTTCTGAACGTGCAAATGAACAAAATGTAAACGTAGGTTTATCGGCCGAAATGCACGCGTTTTTTTAGCCACTAAGTTTTCCGGACCTTAACCCCTTTGATTTATGCCTGGGGATGGCTGCAAAGAGACGAATTAGTCATTCGAATGATGAATAGTACTGCCCTTATAAAAGAACGACCATACAACCGTAGGAAAGTTACACGTAGTATTGGCAAACGACTTCAAAAGTCCATTGAAGTTGATGGTTGAATTTTTGAAAATCTACTTTGACTGAATTCTTCATATGTTTTACATCATTTATATAACAATAATAAGTGCAATTAGCCTTCATACTAAACAAATGAATAATTATATACATTGAAAACGAGATAAATACTTACAAAATGTATATATAATAAAACTGTATAATAAATAGAAAATAGTCGAATGAAAGATTTAAAACTTTATTATAACATACATCACAATGGGTTTATATTCTATTAGAAAGAATAATTAAAATTATGCTTTTCTATGTACTGTAACCAGCATAATAATTAATCTGTATATAGTTATAGACAACCTATTTTTTGCCCACTTCTAAGATAGAGGAATCACTGGAACATAAAAGTTCGTTGCTTGTCACCTTCATTGAAGGTGCTTTTGACAAAACAACATTTAAGAGTATTGATAATGCTCTACATCTCACGGGATTCACCCCACTATGACAGGCTGGATAAAAAATATGCTTGGTCTAAGAACAATCTAAGTAACACTAGATTACGTAACATCAAAAAAAGGAACAGGCTGTCCTCAAGGTGAAGTCCTCTCACCCTTTTGTGGGACCTTGTAGTTGATAGCCTCCTCCTGGAATTAAACAACTCATGATACTATTGTTGGCTATGCTGACGACATAGCCATCATGATAAATTGCAGTTTTAATGGTGTAATCTGCAATCTCATGCGTAGTAGGGTACCTAACGATTCTTGAGAACAGGTGCCATAGCCATTCGCTAACAGTAAACCCAAAAAAGACAGAGCTGATATTGTTTACGAGGAAGAGGAAACTCGAGCTCATGAACATGTCAACTCCCTTTAAGGTCCCTCTGACACTCACAAATAAAGTAAAATATCTAGGATTAATCATGGATACAAAACTGAACTGGAATGAGCATATAACATCTAAGTTGGAAAAAGCCTGCATCTCATGTTGGCAATGCCGGCAGCCACGGCCCGCCTTAACGTATCTAAAACTAATATGAAATTATTGACCAACAATAACAAGCACCATATTATTATCAATCATTTTTGATATATTCTAAATAAGCTGATTTGGATAATATAGATTACCCCAATTGGTCAGTACAACCTCGCGCATGGAATATTAGAGCATTCATACCGGTTATGCCAATAGTATATTTATGTAATATTAAAACTTGTTCACATAAATTCAGTGAACCAGGAACATCGTACATATTGGAAGAAGAGTCTTCAGAGAAAGCAGCATTAGAATTGACCGGTTTCAGGATAGTAGATATTTCATTTTTGTCACAACAAATAAAAGAATTGGATTATCATGAACGATGTGGATGTTCTTTTAAAGACATGTTCGTAATAAAAGAAAGTAGGTATGGTTTACATTCTTAATTCACACTGAAATGCAGAATGTGCCTCAGAAAAAATACTTCAGACGGCACATAAATCAAATGAACAGAGTGCGAAGTTGATCGATTTGAATACTTTAGCTGTATCTGCAATGATTAGTACAGCAATTAGAAGAAATCACAAGCTCCATGAATATGCCTTGTATGTCGAATCCAACATATTGTAAATATCAAAACCAATTGTTTCTTCATATTTGCCAAACCACTTGGGATACCATGGAAATGGCAGGAAAAGAAGAAAAATCTATGGCGATTGAAGCAGGAAATGTAACAGCCGACGATTCGATTTATAACTGTCGTTGCAGATGGAACATGGAGTAAACATTCATATAAGGTTAATTATGATGCACTTTCTGGGCGGTAAGATTAATATATATTTTATTTTGTCAACAAACTTACAACATATTTTTAGGCCTGTATTATTGGACACAAGACAAAAAAAGTATTATACTTAGCAATTAGGAATAAGTATTGTTCTTTTTGTGCAAGATGAAGCAAAAATGAATTGTGTCCTGATCATATATGTTATAAGAACTGGCAAGGGACATCTACAAGTATGGAAACGGATATGATTATGGAAGGTTTTCATAAAAGTATTACTGCATGTTGTTATATTCAAGAAATTAATAGGAGATGGAGACAGCAGCGTCTACAGAAAATTATTGAAACAAGACTATTTAATAATAATATTATTGAGAAAGTTGAATGTCGCAATCATTTGCTCAAAAAATTTCTGTAATAAATTAAGAGAATTGGGTTCTCTAAAGTTTGTGAGTGTGCCTTTGAGAAAAGTGGTCAAAGATAATATAAAAAGATTGCGAGTGTCAGTCCAATGTGCTATCAAGTATCACAAATTAAATACTATTGAACAGGACACGCAGGTTGTGAATTTGCAGTGAAACATAAAGAACAGTATCAGCCTCGTTTTTAGAGAACACCTTCTTTGTGCGGAAATTAAACATTTCTGCAAAGGGTCTAAATCGAATCAAAAGAATTGGGTTCCAGGTATGAAGGATTTTGGCTTGTTCTATCATAACAGTAAATCGATTGGTTCACAATGCACCTAGTCTAATTTATGACGTAGGCAACAACGCTGCTAAATGTTATAATAGTGTCCTGGCAAAATTGTTGGAGGTAAGAGAGTGAACTACTCTAGCAGAGGATCGTATAGTGCCCGCTGTGAGGCGGCTGTAATATCGTATAATAGTAAAGGTATACCTTACAAAAGGCATACACAGGTCAGAGTCCTAATGCCTATACTAAAATATTATCTAATTAAAAAAAAAAAACGCAATTACATACAATCCCGGATAAAGACCTAAAGGACAAGTCGACAATTATTTTCTGCGGATAAAGATTATGGACTAGAAGCATCTGACGATACCGTTACCTTTTTAAATGCAGAATTAGATGCACAAAACAAATATTTTTAAAAGAATTACTTCTATTAATTAGTTGATCCCGTTGGCATGGAAATAAAAACCAGGGGTCAGAGCAACAACCAAGCATGGAAAGAGAAAAGACTGAAAATATTGACAGTATCAAATTTCGGAAGAATGTGCAAAAAGAGGAAAACTACTAAAGCTGATAACATTGTAAAATGTTTATTATATTGGTCGTTTCGCGGAAAAGTAGCAACACAATATGGAATTGAGCATAAACCGTTTGCAATTCAAGGATTTCAAACTAATTCTGGTTTGCAAGCAAATAATGGTGGTCTATTTTTACACAAAACTTTCAGATACTTAGCAGCAAGTCCCGATGGCATAATCAATAACAACGCAATTTTGGAAGTGAAGTGCTTTTATTATGCAAGGAACTCCACGATAGAGGAGTTTGTTAACATGTTAACTTTGTGGAAGAAGTACGTAAGTGTGAAATAAATATTTATATATTCTAAAATGTTTTTTTTTTGTATATAAAAAGGGATGTCCATTTCTGGAATAGTAATATGTTAGAAAAACTTAACAATTTCTATATGAAGGAAATCTTGCCCGAACTTATACAGCCTCGTCTAAGAAAAAATATATATTAAATTAATAAATGCAAACTATTCATCCTCTCTTTTTTTTCCGTTGGCCTTTTCTACAACAGTGTGGTGTAAAGGTTATAATTTTCCTCTATTCTTTTATAAAAAAAATTCCATTCTCTTCTATATGTTGTCAGTTCTTTTGATTCCATCCAGTTTTTTCCTTTCCTTTCTAATAGTTCCGATATAGCTTTATCCCATATTTTTCTTGGTCTTCATTTTTTCTTGTTTTTGATTTTTGTTCTCCATATTCTTTTGGTCGGTGTTGCCTCTGCCATTTTAATTGTGTCCCCACCATCCTAATGTAATTTATTGTCGGTGTTATATTCAATTTTCTTCTTATATCCTCATTCCTCATTTTGTATTTTTTTCTCACTCCTCTAACGCTCCTGATATACTTCATTTCAACTGCTTATATTTTGCTCTTTTGTGCTTTATTTTACGTCCATGTCTCGTATCCGTATGTCAATATAGGTCTTATTATAGCTTTATATATTTTTATCTTCGTTTCTCTTGTTATTTTATTGTTGCTAATGATTTTTTTGTGCATAGTATCATACATTTTCATTGTTTTTTTCTACCCTGCTGTTGTAGAGATCAATGTCTTGTTTCCCCGTCGTATTACCAGGTATTTAAATACCTCCACTTGTTCTATAATTTCTCTCTCAATTTCTACACTTATTTTCTCTTGGTTTTCTTCTATTACCATGACCTTAGTCTTGTCTTTATTCATGCTCATTCCGTACTCTTTTAAAGTGATATTCCATACTTTTAAGTTCTCTTGTAGTGCCTTTTCGCTATTTGCAAATAGGACTACATCGACCGCAAATGCTCCCTCTGCTATCTCCACTCTTTCCATTTGTGTGTATACCACTGTGTACTTCCTGCATGTAACAATCCCGGGCTAAGTGCTCCTCCTTGTCTTACTCCTATATGTGCCGTGAATTGTTCTGATGTTTTATTTTTATATACGACTGCATTATTATTATTTTTGTACATCTCTTTTACTATTGTCCTTATTTTCTCACTAATTCCTCTTTCTTTCATTATTGTCCATGTTCTCTTCCTTGATACTTTATCGAATGCTTTTTGCATGTCTATAAATACCTCTCTAACTTAATTTATTATAATTTAATTATGAGTTAGTTTACCTAAGTAGGTGTTGGTAAAGTATTGCAATCGTGTCAAAGATTTAATTCATTGTAAGACCATCTCTGAAAAATGTCCGTTGTTCGGTCGTTTTTGGAAAAAATACTATATGTTTCTGAATTAATGTATTCTTGCATAGTTATGGTTGAACTGAAAATTTTGGGAAATTCCCATTAATTATATCGTATTTTATTCAGGATCAACATAATGGAATTTAGCGGTTTCGGAATTTCAAAAATTATGAGTATAATTAATAGTCGATTAAAAATATAGAGACAATTTTAAATAATTCTGAATTAAACAATAGGAATACATATAGATTTTTGTAATAAATGCGTATAAATTACGTATGTAATGGAAAATTGAAAATATTATTAATATGATTTTTTCAATTGATATCTTATTAATATTATATTATAATATGTGTGGTTAATAAACTTATTAAAATAAGAAATCATACGTCTTATTTTCATTTTTATTTTTTATAATTGATATGAAAATCTGCAGACATTCCTACTTCCATTTTACTTTATCACGTATAAGAATGGTCTACAAGGGTCGAAACTAGTAGTGTAATTATTGTACTAATATGTAAATATTAAACAATGAAACAGCAGTAGTAAAAACGAAAGAAAAAGAAGTTCTCCTTGTCCCATGTTTTAATGGAATACTACATAGTAAGGATAGCTAACTATAATTTTTACTTTATCCATACTTCGTATGATAAAGTAATCAATGATAATGAAAGTAATATTTTATTATTGTATATGTATATATTATTCAATGCATTTAAAAACATCAAGGTGTTAATTATATTTATACAATTAATATGGGTTTCTTATACCTTCACACTCAATCCGACACCTAATACAAACGCCGCATGTATACTATTTATGCTATTTATTTATTGCGGCCAGTGAATATTGCTCAAGAGTAACTTGTATAAGATGACTATTTTAAATATAATTTCGGCGCGGTAGAAGAAATTCGTTTGTTTCCGTTATGCCGAACCTCACGACCAATGATATTGCAGTTTCCTTCTTAATATGAGGGGAAATGGTGGTTGGGCGAAATTGCACTGTTATACCAGTTATACTTTGTCTAGCACAGCGTGTTGGAAGGGAATGGTAATATATTAGTAATCTAAGATAGTCGCATCGCAGACGCGTAAACGCTGTCGGGTTTGAATTCTCGAAATTTTCTCTCAAAAAATTTTTAACTACTGCTGGGTTAACACAATTTTTTGATTATTGATTTTACCCTATGTTGGCCTAATGTAGTACAAACAATTTACAATGATTTAAATAAAAAAATGTTGCTAAATATTTTGCAATTTCTTCAGCAACAAAGTGTAGCCATAGATTTCGGGTCAAATTTGACTGCTTATAAAAAATACATGCTCTAATTTTGTTCAATTTGACTTTCTATATATATTCAATAAAAAACGAAACAACAATATCAAACAAAATTTAATCCTCGAAATTCCCAAAAAATATCAATGGTGTACATTTGAAAAAAAAATATCTTTTTATCTTTTTATTTTTTCACCACAATGTATGCTAATTTTAAGATTAAAAATAATCTAAAAAAAATCCACCCACAATATATAAAAATATGTTTGATGATTACTATTAAATTCTAAACAAAATATGAACAATTATAAAAAAATATTAGAGGACGTAGGTCTCTTGGTAGGGGTAGTACCTTTGGGTGCGTTGGGTGCGACCGTATTCCTATATAGAGAAATGGTAACCACGTAGTCAACGGCGGCGTCTATAATCCTCAGCTAGACAGGACCACTACAGATCCAGAAAAGAAAGGGGAAATTATCTGGATTACAAATGTCCCAAGACAACCACTCCATCATTATGACCGGAAAAATTAACAAGGGCCCCGAGTTACGGCGTCCCTTAAAAGGGGTGTGAAAAATCACCGGTCTTGTCACAATGAAACCTCTAACAATTGGAACATGGATTGTAAGAAGCTAATTAGCTCCTGGAAAAACTACACACCTAGCACACGAAATGAACCGAAAACACATAGACTTCTTGGATTAACCGCAGTAAAATGGGCCGGAATAGGAAAAACTAAAATAGACGACTATATTCTCTACTACTCAGGAAGCGAAGATCAAAGGTTCTGATATGGGGTGGCTATAGCTCAAGTAAATGAACTGTCGTTACTAATGAAAAAACACAATATAAATATCATCATGGGCGATCTAAACGCCAAAGTAGGGAAGGATAAAGTAAACGATGTAGTAGGTGAGTATGTCCTCGGATTACGAAATCCAAGAGGAGACCGCCTATTGCAATTCTGCAATGAAGAAGGATATATAATCTCGAATACATGGTTTAAACTGCCGGAAGATATCCATATATATATATATATATATATATATATATATATATATATATATTACAACCACACACATAGCCGGAAACCAAATAGACTACGTTTTAATAAACAGAAGATTCAGATCAAGTATTCAAAGTGCGAAGACCTACCCAGGAATAGACCTCAGATCAGATCATAACCCCGTGATTGTTACATTCAGGGTCATGTGACTCTTACGAGAGCGCTGTGATTGGCTGGAAGAAATGTTTCAGGCACAAAGGTTAGATGGCGTCAGGTCGCTAGTAAATATTTTGAATATGCAGCTTCTCCCACATGCTCGTATTCGTATCCAACTTCATACAACTTTATGTTGTTATTGAAAGCTCATTTTCCTTGTCTTCCGTGCTTTGAACTTATCCATAGTTTTAAGACAATATTAAAAGCAAAACGCATTCTAATTCAGTTAGTCTAAGTTTTACTATTTTACTACCGTGTATTGGGCATTATTACATTGCGGTAAGTAATTACTTGTGAATGTGTGGTGTACATAGGTTAGAATAATACATATTGTCCACCACAATGGTTCATAAATACATCGTTGAGGGGTGTAATAAGCGTAGGGATAAGTATGCAATTTACAGTATACCCTGTCCGAGGAAACTGCAGCATTACCTTTGACTTGTTGTTATTGGTAATGCCCAATTGAAGACTAATGCCCGAGTCTGTGGTGTACATTTTGTAGGGGACCCAAAAGTACACTGAAGATTACTTCCACATGAGGTTCCATCCTTACATTTACCAGACCCCACTATCAGAAGTATTAGTGCTTCAGAACCTCATAATGACCATCAGATTGCTGTTGAGATGGATGAAGGAAAATGCAGATGAATGCCATAAAATAATGCAAGTAAGTAAAACTATTACTAATACACCTTCAATTAATGTTCTAGGGTCTGCCACCTTAAATCAGCAAACTTTAAATACAAACCAGCACCAGTCAGTTAGTAGAATGCCAGACATCAGTAAGTAATTTAAGATAAAATAGCTAGTTTGCATGTATTACATACATATATTATTAGTTGGTAGTGGTGGAATGCATGAGATAGAGGTATTTTTTAAACAAATACAACACAGTAAAGCTGAATTAAAGCATAAAGATGCTAAATTAAAGCAAAGGATTAGAAGATGATGGTGCTAATCGCTCTGCCAAATTTGTGGATCATGTTCAGGTTTACATGTTAAGGGGGATTTTTAGAAAGTGGAAGACACTGATAGCTTTAACTTTTTTGCCAATCTTTCACAAGTGTACCTGATATTGTGAGAATGTATAAAATAATTGTTAGGTCTATTACGGAAGTTGGTTTTACAGTAATTGCTTCAGTATGATATCAAGGTGCAACAAATGTGATGGCTATGAGGATGCTTATTGAAGAGATTAGGTTGAATTTCTTGAGAGCTAGGAACCAAAAGAGTACATTATAAGTATAGATAATACCCAAGTGGTACCCTTATTTGATCCTCCTCACTTAAGTCTTCGAAATAATCTCATGAATAAGGATTTAAATTCCACTCTTAATATCCAATCATATGCTGCAAAATGGCTTATATTGTAAATGCATTTAAATGCTGACCACCATACTAGTATTTTGCCCTCAAGTGTAACTTTGACTTGTGTATTACTTAGTGTATTACTTAGTCTATTAACAAAGGTTTCAGTATGTATGAAAGTTTTTAGCCATAAAATGGCTACTACTATTGAATGGATGGCTCGTGCTCCTTTTGTTGGCAATGATAACCGAACGATATGTTCAGATTGGAAATTTGTTTGATAGTGGACATTTTCATCAAAATTGTTAAAAGAAAATAACTACTAACTTATTGTTGCAGAATTGTTGATCAGCGGCCTTATTTCCTCATTCACTGATTATAATGTATTCATTTAAATGTATTTTATCATTGAAATATACTATTAAAACATTTTATTTACTTTATTTTTGCCCTTTGCAATTATTACTTATTAATTGATTTTATTGTTTGGTTATCTTATTTTAAATACATTGTGAATCAAAAACTAAAATAAATATATAAGTATTATATTGCTATTTTAGTTTTTGATGAGCAATGTATTTAAAATAAGATAACCAAAGAAAATATGTAAGCGCCTCTACTGTATGTTACTGGAACTAATAAGTAGCGAAGTCGCAAACCATCCTTGGAACTTGGCTATTACTTTTGGTACATAACATAGATGTCGAAAAAGTTGGTGCCGTAATATTTCTAGGGACTTTCGCATCTAGGGTTGTCTATGGTCACATTCAGGAGGAAACTAAAACATATACAGGACGGATGATGGGTTGGCAACCCAACGAACAAGACATTCTAAGTGTCGCTCCCAAAATTTTTAACTAAATTTAACGCAAACACGTAAATTTTAAAAACCGAGAGTGCTAAAGTGTTTTAGTGGCTGCTCGTGCTACCCCTGGGTAAGTACTAGAGCACCCTAGCAATTAGACCACAGAGTAAGACAGAGGGAGCATAAGCACTTTCGCATGTAGTCCCAGAGGGGAAATGCAAACGTTATATGCAACTTCAGGAACAATGGACACTGTTTAAAATGTCCATAAGGCTACGTGTGTAATCTTTCTGATTTTTTTCGAGATTCATAATTTATCATTAATGAATGTACAGTACTTTAAATGGGTAGTTTAATACTAGATATTTGATCAAACGGAAATTATTAAGCACATGCCTGTATCTTTTGATTACATCTAATGTACGTTTTCCCTTAAAAAATGACTGTATAGTTTACAACCAAATTTAGCATGTGGCATGTTAGTTATCTGATATAACTTAGTCTTGAATAATGTTTGGTGGAAACCTACAAACGAATGTTTATGTTAAACAACTCCGTTTACCGGATTTGAATCAAAACTTCATGCAATTTTTATGATTTTGCCCTACAATATTCGAATTCATTATTTAGATATTTTATTATAATGATCAAAATTATAATCTCTGTCTGAAATAACACTGTACCTGTATTGTTTTTTTTTAAATTAAAATTAGTTAGGTAAAGTGTATTTATTGTTTATAATAAAAAATGTTATAAATAATGGAAAACAAAACATTTTATTTCGAACAAGAAACTGTATTAAATAAAATGTATTTTAAACAAAATATTCCCTTTATTTTTTATTAAGCTTTCTAGTATAAATAATTTTATTGGCATGTAAAGGGTTCTTTGGTATACACAAAAGAAATACACTTTTATGTTTATATTTCAAATTCTAGTGTATATTTTCTGTAGAAAAGAGATTATGGTTTAACTGCAAAATTTCTATATTAAATTATCAAAACTTGCAGTTTTTATTAATTTTTTTTTTCCACAATATTCGAATTCATTATTTAGATATTTTATTATAATAATAAAATTATAATCTCTGTCAGAAATAACACTGTGCCTGTATTGTTTTTTTTAAATTAAAATTCGTTAGGTAAAGTGTATTTATTGTTTATAATTATTTAGTAATGTATATACCATGGATTTGTTAAAAATAATGGAAAAGAAAACTTTTTATTTGGACCAAGATACTTGATGTATTTTAAACAGTATATTCCCTTTATTTTTTATTATTGTTTCTAGTATAATTAATTTAATTAACATGTAAAGGGTTCTTTGGTATACACAAAAGTAATACACTTTTTTGTTTATATTTCAAATGTTAGTGTATATTTTCTGTAGAAAAGAGATTATGGTTTAACTGCAAAATTTCTATATTAAATTAGACGTAAAATACATCTCAAAAATGATCTAATTATAACCGCTCTGGTCCAGTTTAAATCTCCCAACCTGATGATTGACAAGAAAATACTCAATTCGTGTGTATTTATTAAAAAATAAATAAAATCCATATATCTCTTATATGGTGCAATGTAATAGTGTCCATAATTTTGCGGGTTGCATATAGTCTCAGCCGACTTCCCCTTGCGTCTGGGGTTTGAGGTCATTGCCAACAAGCTGCCGGTATGTTCCCCCCTGTGAATTAGACTACACCATAACCTCACTTTATGTACCCACGTGTAGGACATAGAGTGAGGCCACTGGCAATGCGATAAGTAGATACCTGGATAAGAGGGGGCTAGTGGTGAATGTGGAAAAGACCAAATGGATGTTGTTTAGGAATAGGAGCAGGAGGGGTAAGGACGAAGGGCTGAAATGGAAGGAAAGGCTGATTGAGAGAGTGAATGGCTTTAAATATTTGGGCTTTTGGTTTGACTGTGGAGGAGGGCTTAGGATGCATGTGGAGTGTATGCAGGCGAAAGCAAGAATGGCTTGGGGGATTGCGTGCAGAAAATGGGGGAGTTTGTGGGGTGGTAACCTAGTAATGGCGTGCAAGTTATGGGATGCGTGTGCGAAACCTATGTTGTTGTATGGAGTGGAAGTGTGGAGATTGCGTGAATAGGCGGTAATAGAAAGGGAGCAAGGTTGGTTTCTGAAGAATCTGCTAGGGCTCGAAAGGTCGACACCGAGGGCAATGCTGTTGCAGGAGACAATTCGTATGAGTATGTGGTGGGAGTCGTGTGTGAGGGTTGTGAAGTTTGAGGAAAGATTTCAGGATTTGGGCGAGGAAAGACTGGTACGGGAGGTATGGATGAGGTGTAAGAGTAGAGCAGAGAGTAGATGGAGGAAGGATAGAGATAGGATGTATGAAAGAGTGGGTATGTCTGAGGTGTGGGTAGAGGAGAAGCTGAGAGAAAGGGGTAGCCTAGGAACTGAGATAAGGGAGAGATTGAGGGATATTGAGTGGCAAGAAAGGCAAGTGAGAATGGCTAAGAGCTCATACAACCCTGGCTACGTAGAGTGGCAAGTGCAGGGGAAACTCCCGAGGTACTTAGCCAGGGGAGAGTGGAGCAGAGAGGACAAAGTATGCATGGTAAGAGCGAGGTGTGGTTCAGAAGAGCGAGGAAGAACAGTGTGGATGGGGCTGTGGTACACAGGGTGTGCGCTGTGTAGGAAGGGGAGTGACACGTGGTGGCACCTTAGCAAAGAATGTGAGGGAGTGAAAGAAGAGTGGGTTGGAGAGTGCAGAAAGCTAAACGAATGGTTAGGAGAGGATGGAAAGGCGTGAAAGGAAATTGGCGAGGGCAGAGGGGGTTTAGTTTAATGGATAGAGAAACATGTATTTTATGTTAATTTGTATTCTTTTTTGTGTGTCTTTTTTGATTTCTTTCTGTGAAAGAACGGTTTGGGAATGGGTGTAAAAGGGAAGGGTTGGGCTGATATGCCAAACAAAGGTCTTTTTTTTTAGTTAATGAGCATTTTGGCTTGCCTTTGTCGTGGAGTGTCTAGGTTTGCTTTTGCTCATCTTCGCACTTTTGCATCAGTTGCTGTAGTGGTCTCTTGCGAGCCCGAATGTTGACTCTGGTCCCATAGCCTCAGCCACGCTTTGGGCATGTGTCCAGGTACCCTCATCAGGGTGATTCTGTTCCCTTTCGCTAGTTGCTTCAGGGTTTGTTTAGAGTTCCAGATCACTTTAGAGTCAAGTTCCAGATCACTTGGGAGTTATAGGATTCTACCCTCCATGAAGCTGCCTGGCTCTCTGATATTATATCTCAAAGTACAATTGCTCACTCAGACAATTTTTGGGGGCCTCCAAAACAGTGGGAGCCTTAAACTATAGCTTGAGCAGCTTATACATAAATCCTACACTGGTAAGGATATAGAGTCGCACTACCTTGAATCGTCATTCTAGATTTGTGCACATCTCTCAAGAGCCATGATCCCTGCTTCTAAGATGGTAGGCGTCCGGCCCATTGCCAGCAATTCTTCATATCGTAGGCTATATATGCCAAGTCCAATACCTTCGCTGGTTGAATAGGTAGTCCACAATGAGGCACCGCATCAGGGGTATTAATACCTCACCCGGTGGACCTCCTTTTATTACGATCGTTGTTTGAGACGCTCATCCCAGGCTTCCTGTTATTTTCCGGTCTTTAAGCATATCTTCTATACACTCTATCGTAGGATCGTCAATTCTTTTGTCAATGCCTCGATGTTGGTTGTGATCACATGTAGGGCATCCACTGTCAACTTGCCTGGTTGATAAGCATATTTGTGCTTATGGAGTGGCTTCCTTTTCAGTGGGCCATACCGTACATGATAATGTCCACAGTTTTTTCCATCGTTTTGAGGAGGAAGAATCTGAGGCTGATGGGGGGATTTGACTTTGCCTCCTCGGGGGTCTCCGCCCTGCCTTATTGATGAACATCGCCTTGGCCTCCTACCATTCCTTTAGTATGTAGCTTGAAGCTATTTACAAACCATATCACTCTGCGTCTGGTAAATATTTTACCGACAATTTTTGCAGGATCTGACGGGACAGGGTTGCCGACATGTCCAATTTTCACCAGTTATCATTATTCTTGGGAAGTGTGTAAAACATCTAGACTTTCCGCAGGATCTCTGGCATACCTGCGACTAGGGCTCTTTAGCAGCCCTATTTCATTTGAGTGCTCCTTCGCCAGTACCTTATGTACCTTTGCTGTTGGGAATATATCGTCAATCCCCTCAGAAGTCCTTTCAGGTTTCTTACTAAGGCCTTCTCAATTCTTTGTTGTATTCGGTCAGTGCCGTCTTCTAGGTGTTCCAATCGATTGTCCTTTTGGCTCTGTTTAAGGCTTTTTGTACAACCTTGCGCGTCCAAGCTCTTTGTTCCACCAGGGAACATCACGAGAGAGTTTTTGAGTGGACAGCTGGTCTCTAGGGCTTGTGTCATAATTCCCTTCAGCTGAGACATGGCCGCCTCCAGCTCGTCCGTGGTGTTTATAGTGTATTTTAGACCCTCGGTTTCTGATCTGAGGGATTCTCTGTAAAGGTCCCAGTTAGTTTGCCCAGGTTTCTACATTCCATTGCACTCCAAACGTATCACCTAAGTTGACAACAATCTTTTGGTGATCCAATAGTGATCGCTCATCCGATATGCGCCACCTTCGAATTGCAACCCCTGTAAATTTATCTGCTAGAGTCAGATCAAGAACCTCCCTTCTGATTGCATTTATAAAAGTGTATTTATTCCCCCTATTAATAACTTCAACTTCATTAGTACATAGATGTTCAAGAAGTTTCTTACTGGATTATTGTCGTCCGCACTTCCCCACACATAGCAGCAGCATAGGATGTGGTGCTTGTTACTCTTCCTGTACCACTTAATTAGGCGTCTTGTTTCCTCTGGCGGTGGTGATTTTCATTACTTGGAAAGTAAGCCGAGGCCATGATAAAATGCCTCTTCATTGGAATCTCTACGACTGCCACTACCTGGCCTCATGTACTGAATTCTGGAATGGGTACAAATTGTATGTCTTTTCTGAGCATCAGGACTGCCCTTGGTTTGGAACAGTTAGTATCGTATACCAACTTATAAACGTCCATTGGTAGGCCTTTTATCTGGTCTCTATTGATCCAGGGATCTTGCAGAAAGCCTATATCAACATGTTCTCTTTTGAAGCTCCATTGTAGGGCACTAGATGTCGCTTTTGAATCATGGAGGTTGGTTTGGTTGCACATTGTCTCTATATATCCGATCTTTAGATAGAGCTGCGAGGACGAACATATGTACATATGAACATAAATGTAGTTTGTTTATTCAAGTTTTCCGTTGTATTGTATAACATCCGGTGGGCTAATACACAAACACTAAAGCAAATAAAGTGTTTTGATTTTAAGATTTGTTACTAAGGATACTAACATGTTTCATTTATTTATTATTATTCCCAAAAATATTTTGTACCATCCATTTTATATTAGATTGTTATTATATAAATTTTTTCATTTAATTTCGTTACCGCAGTGGAGTTACATATATCAAATAAATTGATATAATGTCTAATTATAAACTACCATAATTTTATTAATATATCATAATTTCAAATTGTTCACCGTTTTAAATTATTTAGAAGAATATGTTAATGATAATCTAATATAAGAGTAAGTAAATATTTAGATATTTCACAGTACAAACTATTACAGAATATATTATAGAACAAGTCGCTTTCCGGCTATAATACCATAAAAAAGAGCAATAAAACCTGCGTGAAAGATTTTTACCTCGCGATCTCACGCTGATGTGACCGCTGAAACGACCATAATTCCCTTGCCAAAAATAACATGTGCAATAGAAGAAATCATTATTTTAATACAGTTTATGTTTACTCTTGACATTTTGTTGCGTATGAAAGAAGTATGCGAACTTGTATTTTCTAAGTGTAATTATGCTGTTTTGAATCCCATATATAAATGTTAAAAAATGTTATATTCACATATACTTTCCATTTAAATATATTCATAAAAATGGTACTATTTATACATTATATTTTAGAGGTAATTGTAATGTAATTATATTTCATAGTAGATAGGGTACAATTTAATGGCGGTTAGATATGATATTTTCTCTAATATATTATTTAAATATTTACATTACACACATCCATGCACGCAAAGAACATCAAAATTACCTATTTAATCGTTCCATAATTTGTAGTCAATTGTTCTTAGTCGAGAGCTAGTTTTCAATATTATTTATTCCATAGTTTTGAGTCGAGGTTGTTTAATCCAAATTGCGGGAAAACCGCTGTATAGGTCTACATATATACAGGAAGTTATGTAATTTTTTACTGTTTTTATGATTTTATTTTATTTCAGCTACAACATTGACATTATCTAGCAACCATTTACAAGCTGTCCATAGGAACTCTATAGTATCTGATTATTCTGATCATCGCTATGCCATCACACCAGCTGTGACTGATGTGGATGACAGTCCTATGCCAGTAGTCAAGACACCATTCATTGACCATACTAATGCAATGATTCAGGATATGTTAGTTCCACCTAATGTAGATCACTGCTATGGCAGCACATCTGCAGTGACTGAACCGGAGGACAGTCCTATGTCAGCAGTCATAGAAACATGTTTGCTTGATCATTGTTATGACAGTACACCTGCTGTGACTGAAGTGGAAGAATGTCACATACCAGCTACCACAGAAACGCCAATTTAGAAACGAAAGAGTAAGTATGTCACTAAAAATGTTTATTTGCTGTTTATTTCTAATTTTAAAATGTAAACATAGTAACAAATTTTGTAATTTGAGAAATAATATAATGATTAGTACTATTTATATTATATCTTTATATTTTTTAGGAGATACAACATTGGAGGATGTTGGTGTAACGCGGTCACGAGAATTGACGCCGAGAGAAAGTAAATTATACAGAAAAGTAATCACCTTAAAGAGAATAAATGCTGCATTATATAAACAAAATAAAAGCCATAAACAGAAATTAAATTCATTGACAAAGAATAAACTTATTAATGAACTAACTACAATAGCAATATTGCACAATTTATAAGAACACAAATAAATTTGGCAGGGAAACCTTCAAAGGCTCGCAGGTATACTTTAGATGATAAGATAATGGGCCTTATTCTATATAAGCAGAGTGTTAAGGGTTATAAGCTATTACAAAAAGTCTTTTGTTTGCCATCCAGAAATACAATGATGTCTCTACTTAATAAAATTACTATTGATTCTGGAATAAATGAACATATTTTTAATAACATCGCAGAGTTGGTAATCTTAAACCAAGTGAAAAACTGTGTGGGCTAATGTTTGATGAAATGAGTATATTGAGCACTTTTGCGGTTTTGCGGCTTGTGGGAATGATCGAAGAACAGCTTTCAAAATTGATAATGGACCATTGGACACACGTATAATGCATAAATTAACAGAAGAGCATATTGATTCAATAAAAATTTAAAAAAATAAGATAGCATTTGCTACACAATTTTTTAGCAACACATTGGCTAGAGGTATTGCATTTATGTTGCGCACTTCGATAGGAGTGAATGGGAAAACGTTAAATGCACAAGCATTAGGTACTTCAAAAGTTTTAATGGTTTTTTACGAATTATTTGACAGTGTGAATGGCAGTAATCTGTATACCAAAAATTCTGCAAAACCTGATGCGCTGCTTCAGATGTATCTGGTCATATTCCATACAGGCAGACAGTAAAAGAGAACTTACGCAAAATGTATTTCCAGAAAAGTGGGACAAATGAAAAATTTGTTCCACCGTCGAAACGAATTGGGTAGTGACAATAAACGGGATGGAGGAAATTCTTAAAGTTGTTAAAAACCATAATATAAGTTTTATAAAACCTAGAGTTTTTAATCAGGAACAAATTTTTGGTCAAATAAGACAGCAAGGGTCTAGAAATAATAATCCCTCAGTTTCTACATTTAAAGCGCATTTTAAAACATTGTTTGTTAATAATTGTGTTACAAGCATTCAATTTCAGCTAATTGTGAAGAAGACAATTCCACTAATTTCATTAAATCTGTGAAAATATTTATTAGTCAAGATAAAAATGATGAGGTAGTAAGAGAGATTAATATTAACCTTTTAAATGCTGTTGATATACCAGATACAGTGTATACATATGTTGATAAAGTCAGTTTAGGGTATGTTAGTGGTTTTATTGCCAAGAAGTTAAAATCTATATTAGACACATGTACAGATTGCACTTATAATATTATTTGCAAAAAAAATTTAAATGGTTGGCATGATTTGGTGGTTTGCCAATGATGTTCCCCGTAAATTAAAGTATTGTACCCCACATTTTTTAGGGGGAATATTCAGTACCTATAATTTAATTAAAATAATACTACCGAAAGTAGCTTATAAAAAAATGGATTTTTTTATTTACTGAAATATTTAAAAGAAAAAGTTAATTTTAATTTCTTTTTAAATGTAGGCACGATAACGAAGTTAAAAATAAAATCATTGATAAGTTCACTTCATTTATGTTCTATAATTGGGCCCTGGGAATAAATATATTATTGACAGGGACCAACAGTCGATTAAGTCGAACAGATAATATTTCCACCCAAGCGAGAAATATATATTTGCGTCGCCGAAAAGTGAAATAGTATTAGAAATTGTGCCTACATTTTATAATAAATTCATTTATTACTATTTCATTTAAGTTTTTTGTAATATATATATATATATATATATATATATATATATATATATATATATATATATGTATCTACTGTTTTTACATTTTTAATTTCTTGGTAAGTAATTAACTTTATCAATATGTGTGTAGAAGATAGTCAATATAAGTTTCTTATGCATTTTTCTTTCTTTTAACTATTGAACGATTTTACAGATTTAATTTCGTTATTGGAGTTGTTATATAACCAGTTTTCAATTAATAGATGTCTTTGGGGAAATTATTATGTAAATATTGTTTTAAGTGTGCTTTAAATAATAAAGATAGTGTGTTATTGTTATTTCTTTCGTGATGTCTTAAGAGATTAAAAATGTCCAGTGAACTTTGAGGTTGGTTTTTAATTTTCTCCATGTATGTTTTTTTTTTCTCGGAACACAAATTGTATAATTTTGCCTTACTGTTGCTCTGCACAGTTTGATCAGATGTCTTATACCGTACTTTCACATTGAAGAGAAGAAGAGAAGAGATTTTTAAAAACTTTTAAACCAATAGTGTTGAATGGAAATGCAGGTGGTAGTTGACTTAGTGTAGCATATGATACCTTTATTTTTATCTTAATCTATTCTGTTATTTTATGCAATATACCTAGGGTTTCACATATGATTCATTATTAATTTTGAAAGTTAGTACTACATTATTAAGGCACAATAATTATTTTTCAAGTCATGAATTACATATTAATAAATTAGAATGAATATACTTTATTGTGGAATATCCATAATTTATATATGAAGCTGGTATATTTTTGAACGACTTCTGCCAGTTGGTTTGTATTTGTGGTTTCTTGCATTGCTTGTAGCTGTTATGGTTTGACATCCTGTACTGTGACATTTTCCCATTTCATGTTTAGAGTTTCCTAAATCTAGGTTTTATTGTCTTATATGTTATTGGATGCTTTTAAAGTTGAATTCTCGTTCTACTATCGATACTGTTGTATGGATAACAATGAATTTCTTCCTTCTCCAAACTCCTATCAAATCGTTTTTTTTTTAATTATGATTAAAATATGTCATTCAATAATTATTTATCTAACATTAAACCAACATTTTCTTTGCGAGATTTGAAATTAATGATATTCAGATGTTATTAAAAATGTACTCATTCTTGCCAGAATAAATAATTAGTTTTAATATTTAATAGAGACGTTGTATTTTTGATGTCAAATATACAAGTATCTTGGTTAATAGTTTATATCTGTTTTGGAAATTTTGTATTATCAATAGAATCATTATTTTACCATCTAAGCTAATATGTGTGAAATACATTGCAAGTAAATTTGCATTTATATAAATGATGTGATTTGCTTATACAACTTTTAGTTTAGTTTGTATATTAAAAAGTTCATACTTTGTTGATATGTCCATTCCAATAATTTTAATTTTTCTGTTTAATATAATCGCAGCATTCTTACTTTTATTATTATATTTTTATTATAACTTTGCCAATGCTAAGGATACATTTCACAAGGCACTTATCATCTGTACTATTTAATAATTTGAAAGTAGATAAGCTAGGCGGGTTCTGCGACAAAATCCCATGTATTTTTAAATGTGGGTATTGAAATCACAGAGTAAGACAGAGGGAGCATAAGCGCTTTCGCATGTAGTCCCAGAAGGGAAATGCAAACGTTATATGCAACTTCAGGAACAATGGACACTGTTTAAAATGTCCATAAGGCTACGTGTGTAATTTTTCTAATTTTTTTCGAGAATATTAGTTCAATTTTAATTTTAAGATTCATAATTTATCATTAATGAATGTACAGTACTTTAAATGGGAAGTTTAATACTAGATATTTGATCAAATGGAAATGATTAAGCACATGTATCTTTTGATTACATCTAATGCACGTTTTCGCTTAAAAAATGACTGTATAGTTTCCAACCAAATTTAGCATGTTGCGTGTTAGTTATCTGATATAACTTAGTCTTGAATAATGTTTGGTGGAAACCTACAAACGAATGTTTATGTTAAACAACTCCGTTTACCGGATTTGAATCAAAACTTCATGCAATTGTTATGATTTTTTCCTTACAATATTCGAATTCATTATTTAGATATTTTATTATAATGATCAAAATTATAATCTCTGTCTGAAATAACACTGTACCTGTATTGTTTTTTTTAATTAAAATACGTAAAGTGTATTTATTGTTTATCATTATTTAGTAATGTATATACCATGAATTTGTTAAAAATAATGGAAAAGAAAACTTTTTATTTTGACCAAGATACTTGATGTATTTGAAACAGTATATTCCCTTCATTTTTTATTAATGTTTCTAGTATAATTAATTTAATTAACACGTAAAGGCTTCTTTGGTATACACAAAAGTAATACACTTTTTTGTTTATATTTCAAATGTTAGTGAATATTTTCTGTAGAAAAGAGATTATGGTTTAACTGCAAAATTTCTATATTAAATTAGATTTGATTTGTGATCGTCCTAGGTGGCGCTGATGGTCGTGTACGTGTGGTTACCTACATCTGAGAGGCGGCGGGAAAATTCAAATTTAACTATAGAGGGTGATAAAAAAATCCAAGATGGCGGCTGCCACATCATACAGAGTGATCAAAAAAATTCCAAGATGGCGGGTGCTTTACGTGGGCTGTCAAAAAATCCAAAATGGCCACTTTCGGTCGAAATATAAAATATCAGAAATCGAAAAATAGCAAATGACGTCATGTTTGTACTCAAATTAAAACGCTCGATGCAAGGAGCACGAATTTAAGGTTATTTAGTCTCTAGGGCCCTTGTGGCACGTTGTAGAATTTTGCAGACTAAATATAGGCTTATGACGTATCAAATGAAATCGCTCGACATTAGGAGCGCGAATCTCAAATAAATGAATTATATATTCAGTGTCCAGCCAGCGTCCTTGATACCTTCGATTTAAATAATATAAAATCTATGATGGTGGTGACCTAAATATATTAGCGTTGTGGTGGTGGATTAGGGTGGTGGTGGTGGTGGTGGTGACCTAAATATTATTACATAAATTATAGATATAGAACAATAAATAAAGTATTATATGGATTATACATTAAAATTAAATATTTCTACATGTTGATCTACTTAGGTAATGAATAAATTTATTCTAACATTCACATTAAATAAGAAAATTAAAATAATCATATAGTATAGTTGATTAAAATAAATGCTTCTATGATGTTGATAATGAAGAAGATTGATCCATGATGGAAAAGTATCCAAACGGTAGAGTATTTTTCCGTCAGGACAAATGTAGCGTTTTGTATCGTGAGGACTGAGAGCAACTTTGGTTTGTACAACTGATGAAACATGATGATTTTCAGATCTAATTAATCTCTGTTCAACAAGTGTTTCTTTGCCCTCTCGCAAACATTTAACATAGTCATCAAACATGTTTCTATTTTTCACTATATGTCTCTTCACACCCTTTGCCTTGTTAGCCTTTTCCACACTCTCCACTATAGTCGCATACATTTTGGATCGTAGACCAACTAAATGCGTCATAACTCTGCCAGCATTCTCGCCTTTCATCATACCGAGAACCTTTTTATTTACTCGAGGAATATTATAAACATTATCTGCAGGATAGTCACTAGTATCAAAGAATTCTGAGGCATCGTTTCCGATTACTTCATATAACACTTCATATATAAGCGAATCAGTGTCTGTATAGCATACAGTGGCTTTATCGCCAAACCGACTTCTCATATATGAATAATGGAAATCATGTAATTTTAATTTGGAAATGTCAAGTATACACATACCCACATTACCCGTCTTATTCAATGTAAGAGTCAATGAAACGGAATTTAATTAAATTTTGTTGAATATGTTTTGTGAACGAACTGTATCTTTCCTTATTTATAGGAAGTAAATCCACGCGATCCTCGAAATCTTTTGCTATATTTTTTATAATAAAGTGAGCATCATACCCACTAAGATTATGAAACACTAGGGGAATCACTTGACTATCCTGGTAATTAATGTTACATTCCTCATGTGCAGGTCCTCGATATTTATCAGTGAGATGACAATGATCTCTAACATGTTTATCCTTCAATTCAAACTGCTGCTCACAGATGTGACAGTGGGAAATGGATTTAAACTCGGCTTCTTCTTCGGGTGTAAGGGACTCCATCGGTAGAGGACAAAGAAACACAGTTTCAACATCTTCTGCTAATTGTTTCATCTCATTGGTAAACCATTGCTTGCAGTCCTCACCACGATATGATTTATA
This sequence comes from Lordithon lunulatus, assembly GCA_963942505.1. NCBI lineage: Eukaryota > Metazoa > Arthropoda > Insecta > Coleoptera > Staphylinidae > Lordithon > Lordithon lunulatus. Next base: position 28,382,567 of record OZ012669.1, read on the forward strand.
AAATGAAAGTGAGTCATCATATGAACATTTCACATAGTATCCAGTGCTATAGGGAACATGATCCTGGTATTTATTTCCCTTGCTGGAAGGTTTCAGCAAACATTCCAAATCGGCATAAACGATAAATGGAACAGTCCTTGTATGCATGATTTTTGAATTGTACTACTTCGCCTTGCTTCGGTAATCTTACCTTGCATTCATTAATATTCTTAGAATCTTCTGTGTGACGTTCTAATCTGCTCTCGGAGTAAAAATAATGCAAACATCTATCACAAAAGTATGTACACCTCTTGCTCTTGTGTAGTTGTGATGCTACCAACCGACCCAAATTTTTAATCGACACATAGAGGTAACGAATGGGTGTAGAAGAATCCGCTTCTTGTTCATCATCACTGTCCGCATATTCCGACTGGATAAGTAGAAGGTTGATGTGATTTTCTTTCTTGTTCTTTGTAAGATATGTCGGCTCCGCGGAAAAGGATTTTTTCGTTTTGTTAAGGATATAAACATTGATGGAAATATTGTTTTGCGATTCGAAACATGGAATTTGATTGTCATAGGAAAAGAAATGTTGTTAAGATTCAGAATTTCGGAATAGTGAGGATAGGATGGTGTTCGTTTAGCCGTGCCAGATGCTGCTGGGTGCAGAGCAGAAGTTACCGCCCATGCAAAACATGCATCATCCTTATCTTTCACGCCCACCCATGTCTTTCTCCTGAAATTCTTCCAGTTGCGTAAGTATGGAGTTTGCAACATTTTCATCGAACCAGATGTTTATATCGGTGTCTCGGTAAATAGGAATATTCTTAGTTGTCAGGTATTTGTGTTCATATATTTCATTGTTTTTTACTACAACGAACTCTCCACAAAATGAAGCATTAACTTTTACGGCGGTTTCCTTTTTCAGTATATTGTTAACTCTACGACGAAACATGTCTTTAGCGTCTCTCAAGAAAGCAGAAGGGTCTTTGTGATCTAAACTTAGAATTACTCTTGTACGCATCCTCGAAGAGAACACTGATTGATGATCAATCCACTTTGCTCTAATTGAAACATGATTCTTCCAGTTGGGATGGGGTGGCTTGTATACTGCACCACTAACTTTCCTCTGTTGTTTCATTTGGGTTCTAAAACCCATAATTAGCGCAAGACAGCCTGTATGTATGACAGACAATATGTTGCTTGGGTCCCACTGATGCGGAAGAATTTAATGCCGCATGCATGGTGCGAATATGGCGGTTACATTCTTTAATTGCAGGTTCAATTTATGGGGGATTCTGCATACTTTTAATGAGCATGGCTTTTGTCTCATCCACAAGATTTGAGAAAGACTAATTTTTAGTTGATGATGATGATGCCATTGTCTGTAACAAATAATTTTCTAATTAACAGACTACAACGATGTTCACCGGCCAAAGTAATATCGTAGACTGATTTAATTTTCGAATCACGCAACAACACACCAAATTTGGATGGGCGTAAAATTTGCACGCGATGGTCACCGGCTTGAGTAATATTGTATAACTATTTATATAAATTTGAATAAATGTAAAACTTATAGTAAAAATAGTATTACTACTACTATGCAGTTTAAATGAATAATAGTCAGTTTGAATTGATATGACGTATAACTGATATGACACGCTCCGAGCTTATCAACTTCCGTTTACCATCGCGCTCTGATGTCTGACGCGTAAATAAACAGCGATAGCAAATACTATTAATTTATAATTAATTTGTGTAATAAGGTAATATCAGGTTCCTTCAAAATTTTAATTTTATTGACTAAATGTATTGTCTAAAATTTCCTTGACCCACAGAATTTATCTGTTTTGCTCTATCGATGACCTTTTAGAAGATAACGCATGGGGTTAAGTATGATTCACTTATGCGCTGCTGGTAGCCCGCAGAGTACGTGAGGGCGATTGCTGATAAATGATTAACTTTTGAGACGCAGATGGCTTTTGGTTATTGTTAACAAATATCTTGAACATGTAAATAGTTGCGGATGGTTTTTGGTTATTGACTATGCTAGTTCTTAAGCAATATTTTACAACTCAGATGACATCTGGTTATTGTCGATTTTAGTTTTTAAGCAAGATATTCAACTGTGGATGGTATATATACCATTAAGTTACTTACCGTAAAATTGCAATATGCCCGGTTGCCACCTACGGTAAATATACTTGCGACATTAAGCTGTTAAAGTATACAGCATTTTCTAGGATGGCATCCAGTGCTTAAGGAATTTTATTATTCTTATAGATATAATTATTATATAATAATAATTTTGGATAATGAAGACAAAATAGAAATTGGTCTATAGTTCGATGAAATTGACCTGTCCCCTGATTTTTAAAATGGTACACTTTAATTTTCTCTGAGAATATTCCTTCGGCGATACCTTTATTGAATATAACAGAAAATGGATTTGCAATTACTTCCATAATCTCTTTAAGCAACATTGTACTAGTGTTACATTGTACTAATGTTGATATGCTTATATTTATAAAAGAAATCGTTGAACTTGTCTGGTCCGCAGCATTGCATTTATTTGTAATTAATATATGCAAGGAAAATCCAAAACCAATTCCCGTATCCGCAAAATATTACATGTTTTACGTCATCATTTACAACAAAAATATAAAATTTGAAAAATTCAAAAATACCTACTCAGATTAAAAACAAAACAAAATATTTTATTATTAAACACTCTACTACAATATTTTTTAAATATTCTCTCAGTGTGGTGGATTGATAGCGGGACTGTTTTGGTTTTACGTCTTGATGAGGGGAAGTGCTGGTTACCGGTATGGATCTGTAAAAGGGTTGATTGAATATTCTAAATACCGAAAATCTAAATCACGACATTCACAATATCTGCAATATCAAAATACCGAGATTTAAAGCCTATGTAAGCCTAGTATGGAAATCCCGACAATATCAAATGCCCGATATTATAAAAGCAAACTATAAGTTGATGTATATAAGCAATTTAAGAACATTTATGTAATACACAGGATCTCGGTAATATTCTGCTCAACCTACGCTGGCATTTCTAGGGCGAAGACTAGGTACTTTGCAGCATTATAAGAATGCAGTATACTAGTACTTTGTTCCACTATTCTTAAAAGACGCCATAGCCAGGTGTGACAAAGCGAAACAGGCCCTTTGCCGTGGCCGCAGCCTGCTAGAAGAACCCTGCCAAGCCGTACACGCCTGCCTTTGGTACACATTTATTCTTATATGAAGATTGATCTCTTCGTTAATAAAGATGTTTCACACCGTGCCGACATTTTGATACTGTCTGGGTATCGTCATGATTATGAATGTCGGGATTTCGATATTGTTGGGATTTTGAATGTAGCTATTTCGATACATTCGATACCAAGACATTTCATTTACTTTCATTTGTAAGTGTTGCCGATTAGACGATACGAAGAGGAAAATATTGTTCACAGTATAAAGTAAGACTGATTAGTAAGAGGCAGTACAAAGGCATGCGAAATAAATTACGACATCTTTACCGTTCATCACATGGATAATCATTGCAGAATTAGAAGGTGAGTCAGACAAACATGTGTAAATAAGTCAGCCAGGAAATTTCATAAGAAAAGGCAATAAACCAACGGTCTGTCCCTTAAAAATGCTTGAAGCAATCTAGAAAATGCCGTAATAGAAATCATCCGAAGGTATTAACTGAATTGTAGTTGAAACAATCGAGAGCAGAATATTGTATTTTCTATAAAACGACCAAGGATGAAAATGCAAAATCCACAATGCAAAAAATCAGCCGAGGCAACTATTGATATTTAGGGTAACCATTTATTTCTGCGGCTGAATCCAGGACATGGGCATAGTTAGCTATACTAAAGAAACTATTTTGTTTTTTATACTGAAAGAATGATTAATTCTGGGATATTTTCAGGCTCTCCCATCATGAGTGACGCAGAGCTAGAATCCGGTACTGTCCCGCAAAATCCAGGACGAATGCGTACCTTATTTGCAAATTGGCTTATGTTATGTTATTGACGACTATTGCGTTGCTGCATAGGTGGAAATTGAAATTGGGGTCTGCCCTGCTCATCTACGTACTGAAAAAGCACAAAACGCAATCACAACCAGTGCCAATAACCACAATGGACCTATTTAAGCTTGCAAACAATCATTCATCGAATTGAAAAACATTTAAACAAATAATGAGAAGACTATATAGCAGTTGTATCAAATTTACTTGTATATACCAATTATATTAACACTGCGATGGACAGACACTCAGAGGTGTACACTGATTTTAGCAAGGCATTCTATAAAATCGACCACTCATTATTATTTGCTAAATTGAACGCTATCGGTATATATGGTGACCTTCTGAAAATACGTCTGAAATAACGTCATATCTTACAGGTAGGACGCAATGTGTCTCCATTAATGGTTTTAAATCTGAGATCGCTGAAGTAACCTCTGGAGTACCACAGGGGCCCCATTTGATATGGAACAATACAAGTTCCTATTAGAAAATTGTCAAAGAATGTAAATAAGAGGAACATTTCACTCTCTCATTAAGTCATATGTAATTGATCGAACAGTTTCATTTTCAATTAACCTTTATCAAACACTTCAACAGAACTCCTAGAAACAAAATTAATAGCGGTGTAATACAATGAGGCTATATATCTGATAAACTGCTGCACTACAATTAACTTTGCTGACGACTCCACCACTATCACTGCAGGTGAAACGTTGGGTGTTGTTGACAGAGGCAATCATGTGTTGTCGAGGTTTCAGACGTGGTGTGAGCTAAATGAACTAGAAGTAATTCAAGAAATTATCAATTCACTGCACATTTCGTGAAATAGGTGAGCTCCACACCCACTGTCTGGTACGCCAAATGAGTATGTGATATTTATTTACGTTGATATTTACTAATTATTGCATTAGTCTTTAATATATGTTGCAGGACTGTTTTTAGTGATTTTTGTGATTAAATTATTTACCAAACCTCAAACCATCATTAAACCTCACCTGATATCCTTCTTTGCATATAATAGTGTTGCCAATGTCAAATTTCTTGTTTTATGATGCTATGACTTTAGATTGGTTCGGCGGATTACGCGAAATATGTCACTCAAATGTAATATTTAGCTTATTTCGTGAATTGGGCAGTGTAATTCCTTCCCTCTTTCAGGACTTGGGCAATGGACATATCTTTTTCATGAATTACAAAATGGACCTGCCTATTAATAAACATAAACATAGTTTTACAAATAATGTTATATTCTAGATATACATTAAACTGTCTTTCATTTTTTACAAATTTGCAAAATATTGCAATATTATGGATTATTTGGTGAAATAACGTCTTTTTTGTGGAAATCTGCTTTTGAACTCGTTTAGTAGAATAATTTCGGCAATGTGCGAAACAGTTATAGTATGTAAATGGCTATGTACAGTGCATTAAAAACCTGGACATCGATGAACAGTTCGTACGCCTACAAATATTGAATGTTTGAGAGCTGCTATCACAAGAAGTGCTAACAGGTCTGATAATCGGCAATCTCTAGCTATATGAAAATGCAGCATAGTATTCGCAGGGTCCTTCAAGGCGCTTTAAACTTATTTATTACAAATATCAAATGGCACAACAATCTTAGCAATCGAGATAAGGAAGCAAGGTAAACATTTTTCAAGAACTTTTAAATCGGTATCGAAAACCAATACACAATTTGTTAATGACCGACGAAGTAAAATGGAAAGTCTGTATACCGGCAAATTTAACATATTTTGTTTAATTTTTTTTTTTTATCTTGGTTCAGGACATAGCAGTGCATCAGATGGCCGAAGGAAATTGGAAAATTTTGATTCTAAGTATTTTTTTTTTCGGCCACAAAGTCGAGTATCTTTCATTATTATTATTTTTAAAATTCCACCGTCATACAATTTATTTGAAAAAATTACACAATATTTATAACAAAATGTCAATTAAAAAATGGAAAGTCTCAACCCGAGCACGTAGTTTCTTCTATTTTTTTTAATTTTTAACTTTTTCGCTCCCATCTGGACGAAGGCAAAGTCAAAATTATTGAATTTTCCATCATAGCTCACGGAGTTTTTTTTTCAAATTTTCACCATTGGTTGCTAACCCAATAGTGGTTACAAAAAGTATTTTTTAGATTGACACGGATCCACTTTTATATATTTTTACAGGCCTTTTACGTAATTTGATCATTTATATGGCTGCGCGAATTTCCCATGTCCGATTGGGATTATTATTACTTATTAATAAACTCGCTACTTTAAGGATTACAATTCATTCAAAATACTTATTATACCAATAGTATTACGAGTTATAATTTGTAAAAAGGCAACACCCTCGACGGTGATTCGAACCATCGACTCTGAGTTTTATAATAACAGCAGAAGATTTAAACAAACGATAGGTCGGTCGGCCTAAAAACATTGACTACGATTTTATATATAGGTTTTTATGCAATAGAGATATTCTGGATGCGTATGTTATGATAATATAGGGTAATTGTGCACTACAAATTATATTGGAATGAAATGCGCCTAAATTATTGACCTGCCAAGCATGCCACAAATAAAAAGGATCAATTAGAAATTCCCATGTCCGATTGGGATTATTATTACTTATTAATCAACTCCCTACTTTAAGGATTACAATTCATTCAAAATACTTATTTTACCAATAGTATAATGAGTTACAATGTGTAAAAAGGCTACACCCTCGACGGTGATTCGTACACTCGACTCGGAGTTTTATAATGACAGCAGAAGAATTAAACAAACGATAGGTCGGTCTAAAAACATTGACTACGATTTTATATACAGTTTTTTATGCAATAGATATATTCCGGATGCGAATGTTATGATTCTATAGAGTAATTGTGCACTACATATTATATCGAAGAATGCCTAACCAATAAAAAGGATCAATATTTTCCTATATAGTGAAATAGATATTGAGAAATTTTCCAATCAATTTGCTTGTCTCTTAAGAAATGGCTTTCAAATTTTGTTGTAGACCGCTGTACCAAGATTTTAACAGAAATCCTGATTATGCAGTTTACACATCAAGAAGGTGTTCCATATTATTAGATGAGTCAATAGAAGATGCAAGTGTCTATAAAAGTTTGCCATTGTTAAAAAGAAAACTATTATGGACCACGATTGAAAGTAACCGTTGGTGTCTACTTCTGTAAGAAATACAGTTACAATATGGGAAAAGTTATTCAGACAGATTTGGAAGTATTTGTATTAACACATCCAACATGGGCTATGATGGAAAATTCAATAATTTTGACTTTGCCTTCGTCCAGATGGGAGCGAAAAAGTTAAAAATTAAAAAAAATAGAAGAAACTACGTGCTCGGGTTGGGACTTTCCATTTTCTAATTGAAATTTTGTTATAAATATGGTGTAATTTTTTCAAATCAATTGTATGACGGTGGAATTTTAAAAATAATAATAATGAAACATACTCGACTTTGTCGCCAAAAAAATAAATACTTAAAAAAAATTAAACAAAATATGTTGCATTATTTTTTTATTGACCCAGCCTCTAAAATCGGCATGTCCAGATAGGAGCGGAAAAGTTAAAAATAGAAAAAATAGAAGGAACTACCTGCTCGGGTTGGGACTTTCCATTTTCTAATTGTTATTTTGTTATAAATATTGTGTAATTTTTTCAAATCAATTGTATGTTGGTGGAATTTTAAAAATAATAATAATGAAACATACTCGACTTTGTCGCCGAAAAAAAAAATACTTAGGATCAAAATTTTTAAAAAAAACAAAATATGTTGCATTATTTTTTTTATGGACTCTAAGCCTCTAAAATCGGATTACCCAGACGTGAGCGTAAAAGTTTAAAATTAAGAAAAAATAGAAAAACCAAACTGCCGGTATACAGATTTTCCATTTTACTTTATCATATTGTTATAAATATTAGGCAATTTCTTTCAAATCCAGGAACATTGCGCATCATGGTCAAAAATAATAATAATGATATAAAAGTTAGTCGCCAAAAAAAAAAAATACTTAGAATCAAAATTTTTCAATTTCCTTCGGCCATCTGATGCACTGATATGTCCTGAACCAAGATCCAAAAAAAAATTAAACAAAATATGTTGCATTAATTTTTTATGGACTCAGCCTCTAAAATCGGATTATCCAGACATGAGCGTAAAAGTTTAAAATTATTATAATATAAAAGTTAGTCGCCAAAAAAAAAATACTAAGAATCAAAATTTTCCAATTTCCATCGGCCATCTGGTGCACTGCTATGTCCTGAACCAAGATCCAAAAAAAAATTATACAAAATATGTTGCATTATTTTTTTATGGACTCAGCCTCTAAATCGAATTATCCAGATATGAGCGTAAAAGTTTAAAATTAAAAAAAAAATAGAAAAACCAACTTGCCGGTATACAGACTTTCCATTTTACTTTATCATATTGTTATAAACATTAAGCAAGTTTTTTCAAATCTAGGAACATTGCGCATCATGGTCAAAAATAATAATAATGATATAAAAGTTAGTCGCCAAAAAAAAAATAAATACTTAGAATCAAATTTTTTCAATTTCCTTTGGCCAACTGGTGTGCACTGATATGTTCTGAACCAAGATCCAAAAAAAAAAAATTAAACAAAATATGTTGCATTATATTTTTATGGAAAATCGAATAATTCAGATATGAGCGTGAAAGTATAACATTTAAAAAAATAGAAAAAACAACTTGCCGGTATACAGACTTTCCAGTTTACTTTATCATATTGTTATAAACATTAGGCAATTTTTTTCAAATCCAGGAACATTGCGCATCATGGTCAAAAATAATAATTTACGTTACAACATATATTATACAAAAACGCCTATAAAAATTATTAAAAAAATTTAGATATATATATTATGATCGGCAAGACATTAGTAAAGAATTCCTCAAAATTTGGATATTATTGGTCACCCCAATTGGTCAGTACAGACCCGCAAACAATCTGCCGTGCGCGCGGCCCCACGGCGCCGCGCGGTATAGAGGCTGGGATCGTAGGGGCTAAGTTCACATCGGTACGACACTGACGATTTATATGTTTCAAAATTGCCATACTTCAATTCCTTTTTGTTTTCACAAAGTCTGTCAGCATAGCAACGGTGGTATTTTAATACGCACGAAATTTAAATCACCATGGCCACAATCCTGTCGATAATTTCGTTATGTTAATACTGACTAAGAGAGTAAGAGAAGTATGTACGATATTAATGTGAGGTAGGGATATGTAAGTGGTAGATATATCTCTAGTATATATTTCTCTTAAAGTATATTTCTTTAAAGTTAAACCAGACATCGGAGATAAATAAATGTATTATGGAAAAATTAAGTAATGTCAATCCAGATCATAATATGCAGCACGAGCTTATATCTGACACACACTATGTATGTTCATAGAAGTTGACACGTGCCCCTAGAAAGACTTTATTCCAATAATGAAATGGGTAGTTTAAAATAGGGAAAGCTGTACAACGATATGTAGAAACTGAAGTTATTAATTACTTTCAGCATAATTTGATGACTTTCCTAAAATTTTTGATCTTAAGTCATTGCGATAGTTTATTTGAATGAAACTCGTTCTGGCATGCATATTTAACTACAAACTATCGTACCGTATATCTATACCGGAGTACAAGTTTTCATATGATCTGTAGTACTGCTACTTTATCTTAGCTATAGTAACAACTATATAACACTCACCAGAGTAAACTGCTGCCTGTGGCAGCGACGCAGGATCTGCAGGTCCGATGGGTGGCTGAGGGCTGAATGGCTGCTATAACACAAAGTTATAGCAAGAAAACTTGTAAAATAATTAAATTCACGCGTTTCTCAATAAAATATCTTAATTGTGAGGAAATTTAACTGTTTTCTTACAGTTACAGTAAAGTGACAATAATAATAATAATTAATCTAAAGGTGGGTTTGTGTTATAACCTACAAGGTTATAAATAACTCTGTTCTTGCGTTCCATTATTTATTTCTATTTTGCTTTTGTTATTATTATTCGCTATCGAAGGCGATGAAGCCGTAGCCCCTCGGCATGACAATCCAGTCCTTGACAATCACAGCCTTTGTTACTGTGCCATAGTTGCTGGAAATCGCAAGTAACTCTCCAAGGGGTCGTGCTGGACTAATATGCAATTTGGCACTAGTACGAGTACGCTACACAATACAGATAAAAATATAAATTTTACAGCATATATTGAATCCTAATGTTAACTTTGACATCCTTTATGGGAATATTTTCATACATCATTTTAATTATCGTCTTCCTACTACACGAATGCCTAATATATTGATTTGCAAACACATAATTATATTAAGCATACATTTGCGTAGCGAACTCAGATAACAACAGTTATCTATACTTCAATATTTATAGGGCTAAGTGTTAGGGCAAAGGTAAAGGGAGGAGCCAGCATTCGGGGGAGTGGGGGTATCCCCCGAGAATTATAATTATTTCACAGAAAACTCCTGAAAACATGTGAAATATGGAGAAATGACATTGTAGGATTAAAAACCAGGGCATCAGAAAATACTTAAAATGTAATTTGTAACAAGTGTCAATATTATCCATATTTTATTTAACATAGATTACTTGATTTGTAAATTGTTCTGGATTTGTTTTGAAATTAACCTAAGTCGATAACTAGTATAACATAAAGAAACGACTATACGAAAGCGCTGGATAGTTCTGGAAAGTTCTGGATAGTTGGCTGGAGGGTAGCATAGCTACAGACACTTAGGCCTCAAGATGGGCCCATTGTGAAACCTCCCTTTAAAGGCTGCTCACTCGTCCCACCAGTCAATTTTGCGTGCAAGCCGCAAAACCCTGGCGGGTGAGGAGCTGCCAATGCTGACCATACTAGGCCAGCACTCCCCTAGTATTTGATGCCTGGTGTTTACTAGAGCTGGGCAGAGGCATATTACATGCTCTGCTGTTTCTAGTTCTTCATTACACCCTCTACATAACGGGCTGTTTACCAGGCCCATCGTGTGTAGGTGTTTGTTTAGCCGGCAGTGGCCGGTTAGGATGTTAGTCAGTAATTTCAGACTGGTTCTAGATAAGTTAAGGCGGGCCGTGGCTGCAATTTTACAAGGCTGCCTGATTGCAACCTTTGATTGTTTGCAGCCCGGCGTTTCTCGCCATCTTACCTTGTGTAGAGCATGTGTCCTATGCTCTATTATTTTATTCAGAGTACCTGCGGAAAGTATTTCATCCTCTTGGGTTATTAGAGGATGTGAGGATCCCTTCCTGGCAAGTTCGTCTGCTATTTCGTTCCCCTTGATGCCACTATGTCCTTTTATCCAGCAGAGTTCTAGTTTGTTATATTTAGCTAGCTCCTCCAGGCTGTGTAGACATGAATATAACTCTTTCGACACAAATGTGTTGGCATTTAGTGCATTTAGAGCTGCTTTGCTGTCGGTGAGTATTTGGATATGTTTATCCTTAATATTCCGTTCAGCTAAAATTTGAACACATTTTAGTATTCCTGTTAATTCCGCTTGGAAGACTGTCGTGAGTCTTCCAAGTGGTGCACTTATCTTGAGATCGAGTTCTGGTGAGAAAATTCCATAGCCAGCTCTCGTCTTACTTTTGGATCCATCAGTATACATGGTTATGTTGGCGCCTTGTGGGGTACCATCCATTGTGATGATGGTCTGAAAGTGTTTGACAAAACTGTATTTGGGTAGAATTCTGTCGCACTTACCTTCTATGAGGGGGTCTAGTTTGATAGCTTCACTCAGTATGCTCCTGTGTCCAATGATTCTACCTTTATCATGCCACAGGTTGAGTGAAGATAGCCTTAATGCTGTTTTTACTGCAGTCTCCCTTATTAGAAGGTCGAGTGGTTGTAGACATAACAGTGCTTCAAGAGCTGCTGTGGGCGTTGTTCTCATAGCGCCGGTGATGGCAAGACACGCCATCCGCTGGATGCGTGATAGCTTTGAGATTGTTGTAACTTGTTTGGTTTTCGACCACCAGACTATTGCACCATATGCGATAGTTGGTCTAATGATCGCGGTATATATCCATTGGGTGATCTTGGGAGACAGACCCCATGTTTTACCAACCGCCCTGCGGCATTGCCAGAATGAGATGCAAGCTTTTTGCAGCTTGGATGTTATATGCTCATTCCAGTTCAGTTTTGTATCCATGATTAATCCTAGATATTTTACTTTATCTGTGAGAGTCAGAGGGACCTTAAAAAGAGTTGGCATGTTCATGAGTTCGAGTTTCCTCTTCCTTGTAAACAATATCAGCTCTGTCTTTTTTGGGTTAACTGTTAGCGAATGGTTATCGCACCAGTTCTCAACAATCTGTAGGGCACTCTGCATGAGATTACAGAGTACACCTTCAAAACTGCCATTTATCATGATCACTATGTCGTCGGCATAGCCAACGGCATAGTATCCTGAGTTGTTTAATTCCAGGAGGAGGCTATCAACTACAAGGTCCCATAAAAGGGGTGAGAGGACTCCACCTTGAGGACAGCCTCTTCCTGCAACTTTTTTTGATGTTACGTCATCTAGTGTTACTTGGATTGTTCTTAGACCAAGCATATTTTTTATCCAGCCCCTAATAGTGGGGTGAATCCCGTGAGATGTTAGAGCATTATCGATACTCTTAAATGTTGTTTTGTCGAAAGCACCTTCAATATCAATGAAGGTGGCAAGCAACGAACCTTTATGCTCTAGTGTTTCCTCTATCTTTGAGGTCACCAGATGTAGGGCTGATTCTGTTGAGCGTCCTGGTTGGTAGGCATGCTGTTTCGGATGTATGGGGTACGTTCTCAGCGGCCCGTCCCTGATTTCACGATCACAGAGCCTTTCCAGCGTCTTCAATAGAAATGAGGTTAGGCTTATGGGCCTGAATGACTTGGCAAGTGTGTAATCTACTTTGCCTGGTTTGGGTATAAAGGTCACTTTGACCTCTCTCCATGTATTGGGTATGTACCTAAAAGCAATGCAACCTTTAAATATGTACACCAATGTGTTTATAATGTAGGTTAACCCCCATTGTAGTAGTGCTGGGAATATTCCATCTAGTCCTGGGGACTTAAAAGATGAAAAGCTTGATATTGCCCATTCTATTTTAGTTATACTTATCATTTGGTCAGCTTGCAGCCAATCTTCCTCATCAGGTAGATGAGGATCAGTTGCCAAGTTGAGACCTCTAGGTTGGTTGCCAGGAAAGTGGGTGTCTAGAAGTACCTCGATAGTTTGGGAGGGTGTTACCGTGAAGGTGCCATCCTCCCGTTTTATCGAGTTAAGTTGTTGTACAGGGTCTTTTGAGATTACTCTCTTCAGACGAGCAGCTGCTGCTGTGGATTCAATGCCATTGCAGTAGGCTCTCCATGTATTTCTTTGTCGCTTCCTGATTTCACTTTTGAATTGTCTACGGGCTTCCCTAAAAGCTTCCCATAGAACAATATCATTTCTATTTTTGGCCTTGTTGAAAGTTTTCCTGGCCTCGGAGACAGTTGATCTCTGCGCTCCACCAAGGAGGTGCAGAGGCTCTCAAGCCCGCCTTTCTTATGGGACAGGAGTCCTCATATGATGAAATCAGTGATTTTTGGAGGTGTTTCACACAGGCCTCCAAGTCGTCCACTGATTCTGGAATTTTGTCTGCTGCTTGATACTCCATCCTATCCGATAGGTATCTGCAAAATAGTTGTTTATTAGTTTTTTTGTGGATTTCTGTAGGACGGTAGTTCACGTGGTACGAAATCTAAGTCGTAGCGTATCAGTCGGTGGTCGGACATGGATACCTGACTTGATACGTGCCAGTTTTTTATTTTGCTTGAGATATTGCCCAGTGTCAGACTGATGTCTATCACCTCGGCTCGTTTTTGTGTTACGAACGTTGGTTCGCACCCTCTGTTTAATATCTCTATTTTTGTACTGGTTAAGTACTCAATTAGAGCCTTTCCTCTGCTGTTGATGTTGCTGCTGCCCCACACCACATGGTGAGCATTGGCATCACATCCGATGATGAGGTCAATCTTTAGTTTTTCACAGTGTTCCACCAAGTTTGCCAGTTCTGGGCTGGGAGGTGGTTGAGCTGCGTCGTACGGTAGATACGCAGAGGCTATATAGATCTCTGCGTCATCGTCTGTTTTCAGTCTGACAACTGTGAGGTCTGCAGAGCTGAATTGGTGTAGGAGTGTACCTGTAACTTTAGAAGATGTTAAGATGCATGTCCTAGGTTTGTTTCCAGCAGCGCTGTAAAGCAGGTTGCTGTTATTGTTGCCGAGTCCGCATACCCTGTTTTTAACAATCCAGGGTTCTTGGATCAGTGCTATGCTATATTGCATATTCTGTAGATGGCAACTTAAATTAGCAGTTGCCACCTTAGAATGCTGCAAATTTATTTGGGTGATTTGTAAAACCAGGCCCATTTTATTCTGTTGGCAATGGAGGAGATGGATCTGTATCCGGGTTAGCATTGCCTGTCTCAGCTGTCGCTTCAACAGAGTCTGCCAGCCCAGAGATTTCCTCTCCGCCATGGGTTTTTACCTTGAGGGTGGCAAATCTATAATAGATTTTGCCGTCCCTCTTTTTTATTTCTGCGATGTCACTTGAGGGTGCACCGAAGACGAGCAGAACGCCATCTTCTTTGGTCTCCCTATGGAATTCGCACCAATGTTTGACAGACAGTGTTGTGTTCTGTGCTGCCAGACGTTGTAGTATGACCTGGGGCTCGGCTGGTTTCCCTGGTACCCACACTGAAATTTTAGTTAGTTTAGGCAGTTGGTCTGCCCTAACAACTGCAAGTCTTGCACCTTCCCATAGGGCAGGTGCAGCCTTTATATGGTTTGTCAGCCAGTCCAAAGACTCCTGATTCCCACATGTGATTCGCAGAATCTCTCCTGCATGTTGCCACTTTTCAAAAGTGGGGGTGAATATTGATGAGCTGGTGATTGTTTTATCCAGCTCCTCAGTTAGCCAACCCTCCACTTTGGTGGCTTGTTCACTCGTCATTTTCCCCAAAAGGTGAAGCGAGTCAATTATAGCTACTCTGAGGTGGCTATTCACCACCGCTACGTAGCTAATCTTTGAATTGGTTGGCTGGTCGTACCTTCTCTTGGGATTGCTCCCTGGAGAAGGTGCCGATCCATCCGACCTCATCCGTTTTTTGGGTGGGTTATTGACAGGTGGCTTCACCGGGGAAGCGCTGGTCCTGACTGTACCCTCCCTTAGTTTTAGCTCCGCTCGACGGACTCTTCGTCGTCGACGGGATTCTGACCCACATATTCTGTGGCGTTTGGGCCGCACAAAGTCATCCGCCGCTTGTGGGTTGACGTTGTCGTCAGCCCTCAGCATTGGGGACGTGTGTGCTACCTGCGAGAGGGTGTCCTGAGAGGACGGTCCCTCTGTTATCGCAGTGCCAGTGGCCTCACTCATGTCCTACACGTGGGTACATAAAGTGAGGTTATGTTCTACAGAGTAAACGCTAGGGTGCTCAAGTACTTACCCAGGGGTAGCACGAGCAGCCACTAAAACACTTGAACACTCTCGGGTTTTTAAATTTACGTATTTACGTTAAATTTAATTATAAGTTTGGGAGCGACACTTATAACGTCTTGTACGTTGGGTTGCCAACCCATTTTTCCCCTATATATACGAAAGCGCTACTTTGGATACTGATTTTCATTGTATGCAATGAGAATTTGGCCTAGGGCCCGTACAAATCGTTAAAAGGGCATTACAACCTTTATCGCTTGAACGTGTATGTAAAGGTATATTTTATGTTAAAGTAGTTGTACTGTTAGTGCAAATAATACGATGATAAAGGAGTTTATTCAAAGCTTTGGAAAAGATGATTTACAAACAGGACAGTATACAGGAGGACGTAACAGTTTCCATCGGCCAATCGGATGACAGCAACAACACTTCGTCATTAAATTGTGATCTGGCAGGGATATTTGGGGGTAAATTGCAATATCATTACGATCGGGACAGATATATACGCTTTGATATTGGACAGTAAATTTAAATAACAACACCATCAGGTGGGGAGCTATTATTTTCATATTCTTAAAATTAATTAGTAAAGTAGTAGTTAGAAATTTAAACAAACAAAACAAAGGTATTTAATTTTGAAACTACAGGCCATAACCGTGCTAGGATTTCTAATTCAAATCAACAAATTCAACGCAGCACAACATTCAGCGGTAACAAATGAACATTTACATTGTGCTTATGTCGTCTTGTATACTGTCCTTTCATACAGACAACTGCATGAAGGCATGACGATGCAAGAGACGGACGATCCCAACGAAATGGCGGAAGACTTCGACCGGCAATTGCAATTCCGTTCAGGTCAACTGGGACAAGAAGACGCGCGACATACTGGTGGTGCCAGGAGGTCGCGGATGCCAGAAGGAGAGCTAGCAGATCTAGCAGACAGGTCCAGAGGGTGAGAGCGGCCGGGGCACCAACAAACCACCTCCAGGACCAATACCGGGCTACGCGAGGGGAGTACAAGTATGTCATGGAACGAAGCCATTAGGCATGTTGAGGCAAGATCCGTAGGGAAGTCGTGGTTGAGCCGTGGGGACTTCCCCAGAGGCTTGTCATGAAGAAAATTGTCGCCACGGTCCCTGGGAGAGTAAGGGTGTTAATGACGGCCCTCTTCTCACCGAGCCCAGGAACCGCAGCCCCAGAGAAAACGAACCGTAACTAGCACCACGGAGTGGAAGGAAGAAGGAAGCCACAGGGCTCTGTGCTAGGCCCCATAATATGGAACATAGCATACGATGATGAGCAACGTATGACAATGCCTGCGGCTACGACAGCTATAGCGTTCGCGGACGCGATATCATCGAGAGTGGCGGGAATGCGTTGCAGGCGGCGGAGACGATGGCAATGGACAAACAAAATAGCCGTTACCAAGACCGAACTACCTCTACTCTCCACCAAGAGAGCAGGACTCTAGGCCGTCACGGAAGCCACAATGCGTGTTCCTAATAACCCGCCACATCAAGTACCTAGGCACTGCTCTGGAAGCCAACATCATTCTCACGACATATGTACTAGAGGCCGCACGTTCGAATACTACAGACTAAAACTTAGTTACTAAAATAAGTGCAACGATGTCCTTTTTTTATATATTCTAATTAGGTATTATTTGCCCGGCACTGTAGTTGCTTTTCACGCACAACACAAAGTGAGATCGTGTGGCTTAGTCCTCTTCAATCATCGGACATGGTGCTGATTGTCCAGCAGCTTAAGAGCTTCTGCGTTGCAATGAAGATGAAGTCTGGCTTCATGCTTGCCAGCATATCTTTTAATCTCTTCCTTTACAGTTGGCATTCCAAGGTCTCGATGAAGATATACATTGCGCAGATACCAAAGGGTATTCACTATGTAGCAAAGTATTTTGTTTTGGAAAGTTTGAATAGACTTAATGTTGCTATCGCTGGTGCATCCCCATAATTGCATGCCATACAGTCACACCGGTTTTAGTACCTGATTGTAGATTAAAATTTTATTACGTACTAACACTTTGAAGTTTCAGCCGAGGAGCCAGTAGTGCTGTTCATATTTTATTTCTAATTCATCTCTAGACTAGACTAGACTAGACTAGACTAGACTAGACTAGACTAGACTAGACTAGACTAGACTAGACTAGACTAGACTAGACTAGACTAGACTAGACTAGACTAGACTAGACTAGACTAGACTAGACTAGACTAGACTAGACTAGACTAGACTAGACTAGACTAGACTAGACTAGACTAGACTAGACTAGACTAGACTAGACTAGACTAGACTAGACTAGACTAGACTAGACTAGACTAGACTAGACTAGACTAGACTAGACTAGACTAGACTAGACTAGACTAGACTAGACTAGACTAGACTAGACTAGACTAGACTAGACTAGACTAGACTAGACTAGACTAGACTAGACTAGACTAGACTAGACTAGACTAGACTAGACTAGACTAGACTAGACTAGACTAGACTAGACTAGACTAGACTAGACTAGACTAGACTAGACTAGACTAGACTAGACTAGACTAGACTAGACTAGACTAGACTAGACTAGACTAGACTAGACTAGACTAGACTAGACTAGACTAGACTAGACTAGACTAGACTAGACTAGACTAGACTAGACTAGACTAGACTAGACTAGACTAGACTAGACTAGACTAGACTAGACTAGACTAGACTAGACTAGACTAGACTAGACTAGACTAGACTAGACTAGACTAGACTAGACTAGACTAGACTAGACTAGACTAGACTAGACTAGACTAGACTAGACTAGACTAGACTAGACTAGACTAGACTAGACTAGACTAGACTAGACTAGACTAGACTAGACTAGACTAGACTAGACTAGACTAGACTAGACTAGACTAGACTAGACTAGACTAGACTAGACTAGACTAGACTAGACTAGACTAGACTAGACTAGACTAGACTAGACTAGACTAGACTAGACTAGACTAGACTAGACTAGACTAGACTAGACTAGACTAGACTAGACTAGACTAGACTAGACTAGACTAGACTAGACTAGACTAGACTAGACTAGACTAGACTAGACTAGACTAGACTAGACTAGACTAGACTAGACTAGACTAGACTAGACTAGACTAGACTAGACTAGACTAGACTAGACTAGACTAGACTAGACTAGACTAGACTAGACTAGACTAGACTAGACTAGACTAGACTAGACTAGACTAGACTAGACTAGACTAGACTAGACTAGACTAGACTAGACTAGACTAGACTAGACTAGACTAGACTAGACTAGACTAGACTAGACTAGACTAGACTAGACTAGACTAGACTAGACTAGACTAGACTAGACTAGACTAGACTAGACTAGACTAGACTAGACTAGACTAGACTAGACTAGACTAGACTAGACTAGACTAGACTAGACTAGACTAGACTAGACTAGACTAGACTAGACTAGACTAGACTAGACTAGACTAGACTAGACTAGACTAGACTAGACTAGACTAGACTAGACTAGACTAGACTAGACTAGACTAGACTAGACTAGACTAGACTAGACTAGACTAGACTAGACTAGACTAGACTAGACTAGACTAGACTAGACTAGACTAGACTAGACTAGACTAGACTAGACTAGACTAGACTAGACTAGACTAGACTAGACTAGACTAGACTAGACTAGACTAGACTAGACTAGACTAGACTAGACTAGACTAGACTAGACTAGACTAGACTAGACTAGACTAGACTAGACTAGACTAGACTAGACTAGACTAGACTAGACTAGACTAGACTAGACTAGACTAGACTAGACTAGACTAGACTAGACTAGACTAGACTAGACTAGACTAGACTAGACTAGACTAGACTAGACTAGACTAGACTAGACTAGACTAGACTAGACTAGACTAGACTAGACTAGACTAGACTAGACTAGACTAGACTAGACTAGACTAGACTAGACTAGACTAGACTAGACTAGACTAGACTAGACTAGACTAGACTAGACTAGACTAGACTAGACTAGACTAGACTAGACTAGACTAGACTAGACTAGACTAGACTAGACTAGACTAGACTAGACTAGACTAGACTAGACTAGACTAGACTAGACTAGACTAGACTAGACTAGACTAGACTAGACTAGACTAGACTAGACTAGACTAGACTAGACTAGACTAGACTAGACTAGACTAGACTAGACTAGACTAGACTAGACTAGACTAGACTAGACTAGACTAGACTAGACTAGACTAGACTAGACTAGACTAGACTAGACTAGACTAGACTAGACTAGACTAGACTAGACTAGACTAGACTAGACTAGACTAGACTAGACTAGACTAGACTAGACTAGACTAGACTAGACTAGACTAGACTAGACTAGACTAGACTAGACTAGACTAGACTAGACTAGACTAGACTAGACTAGACTAGACTAGACTAGACTAGACTAGACTAGACTAGACTAGACTAGACTAGACTAGACTAGACTAGACTAGACTAGACTAGACTAGACTAGACTAGACTAGACTAGACTAGACTAGACTAGACTAGACTAGACTAGACTAGACTAGACTAGACTAGACTAGACTAGACTAGACTAGACTAGACTAGACTAGACTAGACTAGACTAGACTAGACTAGACTAGACTAGACTAGACTAGACTAGACTAGACTAGACTAGACTAGACTAGACTAGACTAGACTAGACTAGACTAGACTAGACTAGACTAGACTAGACTAGACTAGACTAGACTAGACTAGACTAGACTAGACTAGACTAGACTAGACTAGACTAGACTAGACTAGACTAGACTAGACTAGACTAGACTAGACTAGACTAGACTAGACTAGACTAGACTAGACTAGACTAGACTAGACTAGACTAGACTAGACTAGACTAGACTAGACTAGACTAGACTAGACTAGACTAGACTAGACTAGACTAGACTAGACTAGACTAGACTAGACTAGACTAGACTAGACTAGACTAGACTAGACTAGACTAGACTAGACTAGACTAGACTAGACTAGACTAGACTAGACTAGACTAGACTAGACTAGACTAGACTAGACTAGACTAGACTAGACTAGACTAGACTAGACTAGACTAGACTAGACTAGACTAGACTAGACTAGACTAGACTAGACTAGACTAGACTAGACTAGACTAGACTAGACTAGACTAGACTAGACTAGACTAGACTAGACTAGACTAGACTAGACTAGACTAGACTAGACTAGACTAGACTAGACTAGACTAGACTAGACTAGACTAGACTAGACTAGACTAGACTAGACTAGACTAGACTAGACTAGACTAGACTAGACTAGACTAGACTAGACTAGACTAGACTAGACTAGACTAGACTAGACTAGACTAGACTAGACTAGACTAGACTAGACTAGACTAGACTAGACTAGACTAGACTAGACTAGACTAGACTAGACTAGACTAGACTAGACTAGACTAGACTAGACTAGACTAGACTAGACTAGACTAGACTAGACTAGACTAGACTAGACTAGACTAGACTAGACTAGACTAGACTAGACTAGACTAGACTAGACTAGACTAGACTAGACTAGACTAGACTAGACTAGACTAGACTAGACTAGACTAGACTAGACTAGACTAGACTAGACTAGACTAGACTAGACTAGACTAGACTAGACTAGACTAGACTAGACTAGACTAGACTAGACTAGACTAGACTAGACTAGACTAGACTAGACTAGACTAGACTAGACTAGACTAGACTAGACTAGACTAGACTAGACTAGACTAGACTAGACTAGACTAGACTAGACTAGACTAGACTAGACTAGACTAGACTAGACTAGACTAGACTAGACTAGACTAGACTAGACTAGACTAGACTATAGTTCATCACTATGAATTGTATAATATTTATGTAGAATTTACATCTTCACATACGTATGCATTGGAATTGAAATGTATTAACGATTTTGTTTGATTAAATAAAAATTCTGATCCGTATTGGCTTTACTTTATTGTTACTGATTCTGCTATATATCTGGGCAATTAGTTGTGATATGAGATTGTTTTCATCATATTTTAAAATTTAATCCCTCATTGTTTCCATATACATATATCAATTTAATATTTTCGTAATTCCACATTCACCTATGAATTTACATTTCACATATTCATATTCTAAAGTTGATACATATACTTTGTAGGCCAATATATTTGGGCCTCGTGACAGTAATTCTGTATCATACATGACACCTAGTCACTTTCTTTCAATATTAGTCATGTTCATAAACTTTCTTGCTAGGACTGATATTGATATATGCAACATTTCATTTGTGGATAACTGATTCTTTGTCACAACATGCAACTATTCAAATTGCATGCATTTGAATGCTGGGCAAATAGAATATGTATCGTCTGTAACGGTGGATAAGATAGCTCTAGGATTTTAAACAAACATGGTCCTGGACGGAAACCGCTATAATCGGAAGGAGGCTAGATGGATATTGCAAGTA
Source organism: Lordithon lunulatus (assembly GCA_963942505.1). Lineage (NCBI taxonomy): Eukaryota > Metazoa > Arthropoda > Insecta > Coleoptera > Staphylinidae > Lordithon > Lordithon lunulatus. The sequence goes on from OZ012669.1 coordinate 28,404,639, forward strand.
GACTAAATATTTGAATTGCATGACTTTTAATACTACGGACATCAATGTATTTGGGTAAATCAAGAGATACTATTTCTCGTTGATCTAGCGGATACACTTGAGGCTTAGCGGACAGCTACAGATGACAGGATCATGTACTTAACGCCAGCAGGTTAGGAGATTATAGAAATGATTGAATACAACTACTCTCCGAACATTTGAATCTTACGCCCGTTTTTAATCTCTACATGCCTTAATCTGGCAGTCCCATAACAGTCAGTGTATATGGCAATTGGTGTATTAGTTATTTTGTGTCTCAGCGCTTCCCTTGTACAGTTTAGTATAGCCACTATTTCTGCCTGAAGTACCTTGGAAAGCTTACCAGACTTATTAGAATGTTTGTCTTCGGGTTGACGCTTAAGATACCAACTCATCTCCCTTCCGCTGTTTTTGAACCAGGAGAAAGCTGCTTTGACGTGTGGCCATGCCTCTTCCTGGTATTAAGACATTGTATTCCGTACTTAAGTTGTTTTTAGTTGTCATGCTGTCTGGGGGCATGCCCAATATAACATCTGTTCGTTATACAGCTTGGTAGCTCGCCTAGTGCTGTTAGCTTAGGGGGGTCTGATCTTGGAGTAATCTGTGGCTTATCTCTTTTTCAATGAGGATGTGTACTGGTCGTAGGTCTAGCAGGACTTACATTGCGGCGGTGGGTGTTATGTTCAAGGCTCCGGTTCCCAGGCCTTTGGGCGTTGTTTGGGAGATAGAATGCTTTGGGTTGCTTAATCTTGGACCACCATACTACTGACCCATATAATATCACGAGTTTTAATACCCTAGTTTTTCGTATCATACGCAGTGTATGCTTTCTGAGGATAGCTTTTCCAGGAATTCTTCAACTAGGACTTCCCATGTAGTAGGAAGATGACTTTGGCCCTCCGCAACCTTTGCGGTATGTACTTCCAGGCTATGCGAGCTCTGAATATTTTGCATAAGTTTGGGACGAAAATGTCGTGCCGTTTCTGTAGTAAGATAGGGTATATCTCATCCACTCTCGGCGATTGAAACGGCCGGAATTTGTAGCCCACCTTACTTTATTGGTGTTGCTATTTCTGCTGCGAGTTTCTAATCATCTACAGTGGCTCTAGTGGGCCTCGTGCTTCTGCTAGGGGTTTGGTTACCCGCTATAATTGTTGCGGACGAAAAGTGTGCCTTCTTCAGAATTTTACACGTTTTCCTCCACTATGTCCGTATAGGTTCCATTATTTTTTTTGAGGAAGCTGATTTGCGTTTCAGTACCTACTTTCACCAATACTTACGGGATTGTAGCACATGCTGGGGTTTCGTTTACCTGCTCGAACAACTTCCTCTAGCTGTCTCTTTTGACTTGGCGTATTTATTTGGTGTACTCTGAAGTAGGGGCTGGTCCGCGTAGGTCACCGTTGCTTTCGAAGCGTAGCCTTTTCTGGGTTTAGGGAAGCCGGTCTTGTTTATCACCTTTCTTGAGCGTCGCTCTTTTGGCGTCCAGGTAATCTTTCCCACTTTCTAACAGCGGTTTTAGTATATTTTTCGAGGTGCCTGAGAGGCGAACGGCCATTTTAAAGGATTTAGCGGGTTGCGCGATAGCCTTATCAGCCTCTCCTACCTCTTTACCGCTAATTGGGGTCTTGGATCTTTTTTGTTTCTATTTGTTCATTGATTGTTTTGTCTTCTCCATATTGTTCCCACGAGACGGTAGAGAATCCTTAGCACGTTATCTTACACCTTGACTACGGTGGTATAGAAAAGAAACAACAATACTAAAAAAATATACAAGAAGATAATAGAACAAAAATTAATACGCTCGAAACATTAGAGCATTAAAAACAATGATAGAATAACGTAATAAATGTATAAAATTAAACCAAGTATGGAAAAAACATGTCCAAACAGTACGAAACACAGAAAGACAAAAGAAACAAGAACAAGACAAAAACGCAACATAAACGAGTCTGCCTAAGCAGAGTTTATGGAGACAATGAAGAAACTAAAAACGGAAAAGCACCAAAAGAGGACGAGATCAAAATATGGATATACCACAAAAACGTATACTTATAACGAGAACGATAGAGGGGAAAACGCGGTAGTCCAAACGAGTCTAGGAACATCAAGAAGATGTACTATCAACAACACAATTTAACGTGGTTCTGGAAAGCTCTATTAGAATAAAAATAAAACATTTACTAGCATACACAGATAATATCGTGGTCGTTAGTAGGACAAATATATGACTAGACGAGTAATTCAGAATGTCGAGGCTGCAAAAGAACATAAAGAACATGAAAAACACAAGAAAAGAGGACACAAACGCAAAAAATTACAATTAGACAACATTATCATTGAAGAAGTGAACAACTTTCAGTACCTACGGACACAAATAAACACATCAAACTATAATACGGATACAGAACATACGCAATACACAATATGCTACTGAAGTCTAAAAACCTTAGTAAGAGCAGTAAATTAAAAGTGTGCAATACAGTGGTAAACCTAACTGTACGTATGCACTGGAAACCAGAAGCACGATGATGAAGGACGAGGTAGACCTCAGAATTTTCGAAATAAAAGAACGATTCTAGAAACAAAACAAGTAAACGAAAAATGGATACCATTAACGAACACAAAAATACTTAAACAATATGGAGGATGAGGCATAGTAAAAGATATTCAATCGCGAAGTATACAGTGGTTTGGACATGCAAGAAAGATCAGTAAGCGGAATGATGGAATGAAGCCCAAGGGAAAGGAGAAGTAGAGGGAGACCAAGGACAGTGTGGACATATAATGTAGAGCAAGAAATAAAAAAGCTACAGAACATAAATTAAAGGAGGAAGATAGTAGGGAACACAAAAATACACAAAGAACTAACTATATGAAATAATGAAGTAATACAGAGTCCTCAAAACAAAGATTAAGGGAGTTCGGGAAACCGACGACCGAAGCCTCCCGGGGCTGCTTAGCCAACAGAAGGACAATAATTGGCATATGTATAATTTATAATCATCTTGGGGTATATGCAGTTAAAGCAGATGGGCGAACCAGCAATAGATAATAGTTGCTCATTGTACTTATGATCTCCCTTCTACCCATATACGTAGTTACTATATGCCTATTTTATCTTTCGTTTCGAGCTTGCGGTATTTAATCTCACCATGTTGAATCGAATAATAGATCGAGCTTAGCAAGTTCCATTTGTCACTAAAAGTAAACTAGTCATTTTTACAAATTAACATAATCACTTTGTATAACACAAAATATTTATTTAGTTATGACTATAATATAGACAACTCATTGCCATTATCAAGAAATAGGGTGCGATTAACTAACTAGATATGTACTATAGATATTGGTTTACAAAATTCCCTCGAAAATAGAAGACTATATTATATTATGCATATTGAATTCCCAGGGATTCTAGGAAGTTCATTTTAAAACCTATCTTCCTACTTGTCGTTTATGAAAAGAATAGCCGAAGAGATGTTTAGCAAACGAAGATATTTCTTCCTGATTGAAGCGAAAGGACCGAAAATGTTCATTAAATCAAATTTGAAGCGTCCGGGCCAACTTACCAATATACACAATTTTAAAATCAACGCATGTTAATTTGTAGAATCTTCACTTATCCAGTATCTATCTATCTAGCTATCTGTGGCTTAGAATTAACAGTACGTTGTGTTTAGAAAATGGTTTAAATGAAACCATTATTTATGTTGTTTTATTACTCATTTTTAAACTTTATTGCGAATATCAAGATGTAAAATTTATTCGAGATTGTAATATTCTTAATTAAATGTACTTCATTTCGCAGAGACTCGGACGAACATGTACACATGTGAATGTCGGGATGTAATGAAGGAAGAAATCTGTAAACGTGGGTTTTCTAAATATATGGAAAGTTAATTTGTTGTTAATTCTAGTTATGGAGAGCTTTAAAAAATCATTATTTTGGTTAATTTTTGACTACAGTGAAAAGAATATCATCATGCAATAGCCTGTTTCGTTCAATGCAGAACCCGGGCTTACGTATCAGCCGTCACAACCCTATTGGTGGGTTTAGGCAAACTACCCCGCGACTGTTGGCGTTGTAGCGCTTTCGTTTTCCAGTTTGTGATACCCATTTCTCTCAGGTCTTCCTCTACGCAATCCGGCCATCTATTTCGGTGTCTTCCTCTAACACGTGTAGTGTCAATGCTGCTGTAAAGCACTCTTTCGTTAATTCGATTATCTCACGTTCAGTCTGTCGGGGCTTGTCCGCCTGAAAGGCACTCTAAGACCCTCGCATCGTCTTCTGTCAGTCAGTCCTGTGTCTTAGTCTTGGCTGTTTTTGTGTCTTGTCACATTTATCGTCGGTCATGTATTTCGTCGCCAAGCTTGTATGGTATCAAGGGCGTCGTCATGTGACTTCGGCCTCGCCGTGACCCCTCAAGTCGTCGTCGAATTTCCGGTTCATCACTGTCCTCGCACACAGTACCTCTGCGCCCCAGTTAGAGTTGTTCCTCTGGGGCGGTATCCCCCATCTCTAGTCACAGGGTGGCGGCGCGCTCCTGGTACCATCGTTGGCAGGTGAATTGGCGTGTGCTGCACCATCTGTCCCACTGCAGTATCGGCATATAGCCTTGCCTATCCGGTGTGGATACTCCTGGAATACTGCATGTCCGGAGCGATCTGAGTTGACTAGTGATCCAGCTCCCCGTACCCTCGGTACACCCATTATTCGAGTTGGGGGATGATCTTCTTAGTCCAGGTCGCAGGGTGTATCCTCCCGCCGTTGTATCCATTTGGCCATAGTTGTATGTCTAGCTTCGTCTTTGGCGATCTTTGGGACTGTCCCTCCTTTGATTTCCTCGGCCCACAGCTGGTCTGGTATTGTCTTTGCGAGCACCGCAACCGCATCAGTCGACACAGTTCGATATGTCTGGGTAATACGATGAGCGCTGATGCACAGCACCGTACTTATCCTGTCCGCGCTGTGTTGGGTCTCTGTCGCATTGGCCCAGCCCCGTGCTGCAAACATAGGAATTGGGCGCGCGTCACTGCCGCCAGCAACTCTTTCTTCTTATTACTCGAGCCTCCGATGTTCGGCAGAATGGTCGCTAGGGTAGCTTCTGTCCTTGTCGTATTTTGTGTTGCCTCTATCACCTGTGACGAGAATCGACTTTTTTCTGGCCACGGCGAAGTTGTGTCGCAGTATTCTGATTGTGACGGCGTCCTGGATACCTGCGCTCTCTGCTCTATCGCCATGTCGTCGGCGAAGAGGTTGGAGCTCATCGAGCAACATCAGCCTAATGGCCAGGGTGGTAGCTGCTCTTCTTCCCATACTTTTGCTACTATACTATGTAGTCTACTCCGGAGTACTGCTCCATTAACGGTTATGCAGGTATATTATCTTCACCAGGTGATTCGTTATTTTTTTTGGTTTAGTATACCCTCTACTATTTCTTCATACGTTGGTGGATCCACTATTAATTCTGTTCCGTATACTATTGGTTGTTTTTCTTGTTCTGCTGATGGTTGGTTCAGCTGCAGTGTTTAATAAGATACCGTTGTTTTTCATTGTTTAGTAGTGTACCCTCTTCATCCTTTATCTTCAGACATCTGGCTTCCAAGACATTTTTCGTATTTTTTCACCAAGTTTCTCACGTACTCGTTTGTGTTGTGTGCTTTCGTCTATTTCCTTATTGAGGCGTTCTCTCTCATATCGCCTTATGGTTCTGTATACTTCCATTTTCTGGTGCTGTATTCGTGTCCTCTTGCATTTTTAGTCTTGCCTCTTGCTTCCTATTTGCCGCTTCTTTGCACTCTTTGTCGAACCATTTGCTTCTTTTTATTAGTGAAACATTTACTAGCATAATTTTCGCTACTTTTATAATTATTCAATTTGTACGCTCTATCAGTTCTTCTGGTGCGCTTGAAGCTGCTCCGTCTTCCTCGTTTAACAGTTGTTCTACCTCTGCTTGGAGCTCTGTTTCTTTAAATTGTAGTTCAAGGATGTTAAATTTAGTTCTGGCGCGTGTCGGTCTGTTTGCGTTGCGGGGCCATTTGCATTGTACTATGACTGTAACTGCGTCATCCTATTAATGTGGTGTTCCCCAATAGCTTTTTCAAACTGTGTGCTTCGTACAACTAAGCCGCTTGTTGCTTCAAAATTCAATTCTCTACTATATCTAATCCATTGTCATTGCTTACAAAAAACTGCTTGTTCTGCTATCTTATATTTATTTATTTTGGTTCGTAGTGTGCACATATACTTGCTTATTGATTTAAATCCTACAGCCGCGTGCTCTATGTTCCCGAACCCCGTTCCAAATTCATGTCTGTTATATCTGGTCCCACTAAAGTAGAATATATGGGATAATATATGATGTGGACTCCACTGGCTTGTTTCCTGCACTGCTGCAATAGCAATTTTGTAATTTTGGAGGGGGTTATCTAGTACTCCTGCGATAAAAAGAATCCTTAGGTTCCAGGTTGCTAGTTTTATATTTATATTGCAGGACACATGCCTCTTTTAATATTTTCCACTTGCTTGAATCTTGTTTTTGTGATGCGCTTTACATCATCGGTCTATAGTGTTAGTGGGTGTCCTCTGCTTCTTACCGCATCTTGTGTGGGTCGTCATTCGAAGATGATCGTCCATTTATCATTTTTTCCATTTATAATATTTAATATGCTCAGTTGCCACTTAGCCTTAGTGTGTTGACCTAATTGTTCGTTTCAGACTCTGTCCGTAAGTGTGTTATTCAGAATCCCTGGAGATGCCTGGACATCCAAAAAGCATGTCCTAATCTGGAGATTCCTTATATTAGCGAGCTTTAAACAATATACTATTTTCAAAGAAAATTTCCAAAACAATTTCTGTGGTATATATACTAATTATAATCGTAACCTATTACTTACAATGGCAAGTTGAGTTGACGAAAATATAGTCATTAGTAAATAAAAATTGTATATATATATATATATATATATATATATATATATATATATATATATTAAGTATGATTTACTTACGCGCTGCAGGTAGCCCGCAGAGTACGTGAGCGCGATTGCTGATAAATGATTAACTTTTGAGACGCAGATGGCTTTTGGTTATTGTTAACAAATATCTTGAACATGAAAATAGTTGCGGATGGCTTTTGGTTATTGACTATGCTAGTTCTTAAGCAATATTTAACAACTCAGATGGCATCTGGTTATTGTCGATTCTAGATTTTAAGCAAGATATCCAACTGAGGATGGTATATATACTAGAGACGTGTAGTTCGTGAACAAACTACTGCATTCGTGTAGTTCTTCATATCTAAATGAGTTCTAGTTCGTTCGTGATTGTCATAGGTCGTTCGTCACGAAGTATTGCGAGGTTAGAACGATCGCTCTGTTTTGCACAGTAGTGACGCGGCGCAAAACACCGCACTAGTCGAAATACCCTCAAGAGCCGTTGTAGTTCCCCTAGTACATATGTCTCTGCCCGCAATCATGCAGCGTTATATTTATAAACTGTGACCGAAATTGTTACGGGCGCCGCACAGTAGGATAGATGCCCGATCTAGAGGGAAATAATTTAACCGGCGACTAAATATTGGTTTTAATTGTTATAAAAAATAACTGAAACAAAAATATTAATAATAATAATAATAATAACAATTACAATTTGTTTAATTTATATTTTGTATATAATATTAAATTATATTAACATAAAAGGGTTAAAAATTAATTAATAAATTAAATTGTCTTTTTTGCTCTTTTTAATTTGAATTCTCATTTAAAACTCTGCTCTATAATCTTAAGGCTGCTTGATAGGCTGTAATTCTACCTATGATAGGCTATCGAGGGTTTTAAGATAAAAGACTCAAATATTGCCCTGCTATTTCAAAACGACGAATTTCCTGAAACATTCCTGAATCACTCAGAATGGGAGACAATAAAGCAACTAGTGAAAGTATTAAGCATATTCTATGAAGTTAGTAATGAAATTTCAGCAGAAAAAAGTGAGCGTGTGAAAAATGTATATATTTTCGAATCAATGAAAGAATATATATATATACAATGCAGGAGGATGAGTATTCTACAGATATAATACTTTTCTTAAAGGCTATATCAACAAATTTATAATGTTTTCAAAGATTTGAAAGTCCAGATATTTTAACAGAAGCAACAATTTTAGATCCGCGCTCCAAAAAAGAAGGAGGTCTTAAGAAGAAATTATTGGAACTCTGTGGAGACGACTGGAGAATACAAATTGTATATATTCTAGCAGCTTTTAGAATTTTATGTTATTTATAAAAAATATATAAATAGGTTATGTTTTGTATAAAAATCTTATAAAAGTCCTAAGAAACACTTAAATTTAGCACTTTGTAAACTGTAAACTTAGCAAAACAGTTAAGCTATAATCACAGCTCGTTCTCGCTTAATACGTGCGCGTCATTTTGAACTAAGCAAACTAAATGAATAGTACGTGAACTAGGTCGTTACTAGGAATAAGAACTAAGGAACTAGTTCGCGAGAAGGAACTAACTCTGACGTCTCTAATATAACCGGTGTGAACTTAGCCCCTATGATCCCAGCCTCTATTCCGCGCGGCGCCGTCGGACCGCGCGCACGACGGATTGTTTGCGGGTCTGTACTGACCAATTGGGGTGACCAATAAAATCCAAATTTTGAGGAATTCTGTACTAATGTCTTGCCGATCGTAATATATATATCTAAATTTTTTTAATAATTTTTATAGGCGTTTTTGTATAATATATGTTGTAACGTAAATGATTATTTTTGAAGGTTCGAATCACCGTCAAGGGAGTAGCCTTTTTACACATTGTAACTCATAATACTCTTGGTAAAATAAGTATTTTGAATGAATTGTAATCCTTAAAGTAGGGAGTTTATTAATAAGTAATAATAATTCCAATCGGACATTGGAATTACGCGCAGCCATTTAAATGATCAAACTACGTAAAAGGCCTGTAAAAATATATAAAACTGGATCCGTGTCAATCTAAAAAATACTTTTTGTAACCACTATTGGGTTAGCAACAAATAGTGAAAATTTGAAAAAAAATCTTCGTGGGCTATGATGGAAAATTAAATAATTTTGACTTTGCCCTCGTCCAGATAGGAGCGGAAAAGTTAAAAATAAAAATAAAATAGAAGGAACAACGTGCTCGGGTTGGGACTTTCCGTTTTCTAATTGTCATTTTGTTATAAATATTGTGTAATTTTTTCAAATCAATTGTTTGCCAGTGAATTTTAAAAATAATAATAATGAAACATATTCGACTTGGTCGCCGATAAAAAAATACTTAGAATCAATATTTTCCAATTTTCTTCGGCCATCTGGTGCACTGATATGTTCTGAACCAAGATCCAAAAAAAAATTAAACAAAATATGTTGCATTATTTTTTTATAGACTCAGCCTCTAAAATCGGATTATCCGGATATGAGCGTAAAAGTTTAAAATTAAAAAAAAATAGAAAAACCAACTTGCCGGTATACAGACTTTCCATTTTCTTTATCATATTGTTATAAACATTAGGCAATTTCTTTCAAATCCAGGAACATTGCGTAACATGGTCAAAAATAATAATAATGATATAAAAAAAATTAAAAAAATAGAAAAACAAATTTTCCGGTATCCAGACTTTCCACTTTACTTTATCATATTGTTATAAACATTAAGCAATTTTTTTCAAATCCAGAAACATTGCACATCATGGTCAAAAATAATAATAATGATATAAAAGTTAGTCGCCAAAAAAAATATACTTAGAATCAAAATTTTTCAATTTCCTTCGGCCAACTGGTGCACTGATATGTTCTGAACCAAGATCCAAAAAAGAACTAAACAAAATATGTTGCATTATTTTTTTATGGGAAATCGAATTATTCAGATATGAGCGTAAAAGTATAAAATTTAAAAAAAAAATAGAAAAAACAACTTGCCGGTATACAGACTTTCCAGTTTACTTTATCATATTGTTATAAACATTAGGCAATTTTTTTCAAATCCAGGAACATTGCGGGTGATGGTCAAAAATAATCATTTACGTTACAACATATATTATACAAAAACGCCTATAAAAATTATTAAAAAAATTTAGATATATATATTACGATCGGCAAGACATTAGTAAAGAATTCCTCAAAATTTGGATTTTATTGGTCACCGCAATTGGTCAGTACAGACCCGCAAACAATCTGCCGTGCGCGCGGCCCCACGGCGCCGCGCGGTATAGAGGCTGGGATCATAGGGGATATCTTCACTCCGGTGGTTTTATTGCCCTTTTTTACGACTTCTATTATAGCCGGAAAGCGACTTGTTCTGAACATCAATTTGAAATTATGATATATTAATAAAATTATGGTAGTTTATAATTAGAAATGATATCAATTTATTTGATATATGTAACTCCACTGCGGTAACGAAATGAAATGAAAAAATGTATATAATAACAATCTAATAGAAAATGGATGGTACAAAATATTTTTGGGAATAATAATAAATAGATGAAACATGTTAGTATCCTTAGTAACAAATCTTAAAATCAAAACACTTTATTTCCTTTAGTGTTTGTGCATTAGCCCACCGGAGGTTACGGCTTAATTAAAGTGAATCGTCTCAATACAATGGAAAACTTGAATAAACAAACTACATTTGTGTACATTTTCATCCTCGCAGCTCTATCTAAAGATCGGACCCTTGAGGTCATTAGCACTATTTAATAATGTCGGAATACAAATTGATTCAGCTTAGTAATTGTAGCATGATTTTAATAATGAGATTTCGTTTATTTCATGTACAATGTATCAATTATAACATCTTACGTTTTCCGACAGTTACAATTATACTCTACTCAATGTTGACTTTAATACACGGATTATGAACTAATAACGTATTCAAATAACGTCGGTCGATAATATGATCACATTATGATATTATCATTAAAATTTGTAGTGTCAGACCCTTTTCACCAAAATATGTATTACGGCCTAAACTGCTTTCGAATAATAATTAAATTTAACTGTTTTCTTTTTTAGTTAATGAATATTAAGACTGATTCATTAAATATGTGCAATTAATTGAGATTTTTAATAATCATCGCTTTATGTTTTTTCCCAAAACACTGGATGAAGTATTTCAATTGAATTTGAAATATTTTCCTAGAGATATCCTATCCTAGATTATAATCAAAAAAAGTCTTGTCTAAACCTATCGCAAATTTAATTTAAAATGTGTACAAATATTTATTCATTCGAATCTAATTTTACTCGACTAAAATGACGTTGTTGTGAATATACTTTTGGCCAACATCTCAATACATTCCATTCAGGCAAATTCCGTCAATTGTGTATGCGACTCCACTATATTTTGATGGTAATAAACCGACCACCAATAAAACCGTATATTTAGGTTACGGGCCGATTACGGCAAGCAATATTTTTTTATCACCACTACATTTAGGTGGTAATAAACCGACAACCAATAAAACGTAAATACACAATCGGGCGGATACCGACAAACAATGGTTTCCAATCCTTCAACAAAAAAATACTGAGAGGTTGTGTGTATCTTTTGTTGAGTGCATTTTTACCAAGCGTTGACGACTGTACATAAAGAAATTATTTTTAAAAGTATTTTCTACAATAATAATAAACATTATAAATCTATAAAATATTCGTGCAAATGGTCAGTTACCAAATTATCGCAAATAAACAAAATGTTTTCTAAATTATGTTTTATTTGATTTTTCGCAAAAATAATCATTACAGCGCATATAGAATGTTATTACCTAGCGAATTTTACTTGGTTAGGTTTTTTAAATAGATGATTATATAAGGATTCTTGATATTGTTTATTCTAACTCCATATACGTAGAATAAACAACAATATTTAATTAATACCAAGGGGCGCTCATGGATTTATGCTGTTTGTACAAAACAATTGAACAACAAAATATATACAAGGAAGAATATTGTTCACTGTAGAAAGGGATAATTTTAGTAAAGGATACTTACTTTGCTAGCTAGATCCTGGCAAATATAATTTTGGAACTGAATTCCGCATCAAACGCTTATTCGTGCATTTGGTTTTCATCTCAAAATGAATGTCGCATATTGTGTGCGTTACATAAATTGTAAGTGGTGTTATAAACATTAGTTTATTATCACCACATAGCCTAATCCTTGTAGCCATTAAATTGTCTTTCCTGGTCGGATTTGGGAAACGACGTCTTATGGATGTTTTGACGTCACATCCTTCCACAGCACAATTTTTTACGCGTCTCATATTTTCCTATAAATGATTAATTAGTTAATTGCAATCGCAAATTAATATCTGTCATACTTTAAAATGTTATATACAAAACACTGCTAAACGCTAGATCTTAGTATTATGGCTAATAAAACTAATATAGGCTATAAAGCAACTTTGATAAACTCTAACTAATCATCTCATGATTATGCGAATTTAAATTCAGTAATTAATAACAGTTAAATTATTATTATTAAATAAAATCCTATTGTAAAATTTCACAGAACAAAAAGTCAAAATTTGTAAATACCACGGCGATTGAGCGAAATCACACACGCGAACACAAATTCCAATTTAAAAAGTCAAAACTGGGAAACACTAGCCAGAGAATGGGCGAATACAAGCGGAAGTAGTTAAGGTTTAAGTAGACAAAAACAAAATAAAACACTAGGAAGCGAGCGAGCAAACGAACAAGCGAAAAATATACGAACCCAACAAACTCACTATGAATCCTAGATAAATAATACTATAGATAGACAACTTCAATGTATCGAGCGTTGGCAGAGTTAGCACCCTCGGTAAACATGTTCGCACACTAAAAATGGGGAGCGGGACATGGGAATTGACTGATATGACCCCATACAAATAAATATAAATTATTTATTAATTTATAAAAATAAAGAAAGCAAATTATATTATAGTTCATTTATTCAATTTAAAATCAACAGTAATAATTATAATATTCTCCTATAAGCTAAGTATATGAATCAGTATTAGATTAGTAATAAATACATTTACTTTTATTATTGCTAATATATAATTAATAATATTAATATATTGCAAGTCAGAGCTAATTATCTCTATGGTATCTAAATTACAGCACAATACTCAAGAAATATAATAAGAAATTAATAATTTGTCAGGATATCACTTAATTCATATTTTATCCATAGTATTTGTCTTGAGAGATTATTATTTTATTCCAAAATAGTGATACCTATGTTTCTCTCTTTCTCACTGTGTAAGTAAGTAAAATTATCAAATTAAATTGTTTATTATATATAGTATGTTTTGCAATCCAATCCTGCTATTAAATAAAATAAATGGTAATAGTATTAAATCATATACTTAATAGAGAATTAACATGTAGATGGAGAAACTCAACTAAACCTTTGTTGTAAAATGTATTCAATTATATATTTACTGACTTAAACAAATAAAACTATAATTGGCAGGGTTGTAAATTCTTAGGGATATTACATCTAACGTGAGGCTAATGATAAAATAATTAGTCTAGACAATGCTTACAGAATAGCTGAAACATTTTTAATAACATAAGACATAGAACTAATCAATAATCAATGAAAAAATGTTGCTTCAATATTTTATGAAATGGTTATAGATAGAACTTTATTTTAACTATAATTCAAATTAATGGTAAGTTCATCAGATTGTAGATATGTAATAAATTCTGTATTAGCCATGCTACAGGATTATGAAAAGATTTAAACTGTCAAACCAATATTTTATACTTCACAAAAACTTTATAGAGTAAAACTAATTAAATATTTAATAACAAAATGTTACAGTGCATCAAATTATGGCAGCTATAAGCAATGTTCACATAAACCAAGCAACAGTGAACAACTTAAAATTTAGAGAAAAACAAATTGGACAAGCATAATCCAATTCACATTTATGAAATTTCACATCAATAAATGTTTAGTATACATTGATTGAAATAGAAATAATGAGACAATCAAAGAAAAAGTGTATTATACTACCACTTTTTGTACTATATAGTAGCTATTTTAAAAATTAACAATGAACCATATGTACCATGTAAAATTAATGAAATTCCATATTATTTTGACTCATCCATATAAGACAATAGAGATAAAATGTGCTACACTAATAATAGTAATAATAATGACTGGATATTGCAATAAAATTTATAGAAAATCAGTACTACCTGCGATTGTATCAGAACTACAAACATTTAGAAAGTTTATTTACAAATTATTTCATAGTGTAAAAATATACTTCCAAACATATCTGATCATATCATATTTGAAAAGTAGCAAAAAATATATATAATTTGTATTTCCAAACAAGTGGAGTAAATGAAAAAAGAACAATAACAAATTGTGAAGCAATAATCAATGTATGGTGAAAATTCTGATAAGGAACCATGAGTGAAAAAATAATAACCCAACAGTGTTCTTATTTAAAACATATTTTACTAGAATAATTACTTATAAAATCATAGACATCCAAGAAAGGCAAATTATTAAATGATAACTCCATTAATTAAATTAAATTTACAAAATGTATTTTTTGTCAAAATATACATGAAGAAAGAAATGCAATGGAGATTAATATTGAAATATTAAATTGTACAGTCATAATACATCAATATTGTACTACATATATCAATAATTGTAATACATTTTTGTTCCCAGAAAATTAAAACCATTTTTAGATACATTGAAAACAGTAAATATAATATATTTGCAACAAATATATAGAAGAATAGTATAAACAACAGGGAAATCATTATGTAAACAACCACATATTTTACACCTGAATTATTACAATATTACCAATGACAATCTACATAAGACAAATAAATAAGTTTAGTCAATCTGAATTATAATGTACATTTTAATAAATTTATAATGTATACACAAGAGTAGTGGTGCCAAACTTGGGTCAATTTTTGATGTGACTCATTTTAACATTGCCGACATGGATATTTGATATAGAAAGAAATCATATTATAAATAAAATCATATTATAAAAAAAATATAAATTTGTATTGTTGTTACAACATATTGTTTTTTTTTAAATTTAGAGTAACCTACAAAATTTAAATTCTACATTGGCTTGAGCCAAGGAAAAGGTTGGGCACCACTGCCCTAGAGCCTAGTTTTCTTTTTTCAGCGGCTTAAATATATTCTAGCTTCTTGTGATATTTCATCCCTTCTACTTAATCTAGTATCGGTACCTACCAATATTTTATTAATTCCTACAGTCCTGTTGTAGGTAATAATTAAACTAAACTTTTCTATTATTTTATTGACTAATTCTGTTTCATGCATACATTTTATAAAAAAAATAAAATGTACATTATTTTTAAAATACTTGACTAAATATTTGTACCCATTTGGTTTATAAGCAACCTTGGGTAGGATATTGTTTATGAGATTGTAGCATTGACATATTCCACGTAAAAAATCAGGTCTACAATATTTCAATTTATTTGGAATTCCATTTGAAAACTCCCGATCTGTTATTAAATCATACCACACTTCTATTTTATTTTTGAAAATTACATTATTTTTGCAATCTTCACATGCATCTCTAAAAGATTTCAAGTTCTCTAACAACCCCTCCAATATATCCTAAACTGACTTTATCTATGTAAGTAAATACAGTATTTGGTATTACTATACTATTCAAACTATCTATATTAATTTCCTCAATTACTCTATCATTTTTATCTTGACATACAAAAGATATTACAGATTTAATAAAGTTAGTGGAATCATCTTCTTCACAATTTGCCGTAAACTGTTCCAACTTTTTGAAAATACATTTTACGTAAATTTGTTTTTGCCTCTGCCCAAAATTCAATATGACCAGAAGTGTTTGAAGCAGCACATTTTAAAGGTTTTGTACTACTTTTTGTTTGTTTTTAGTATTACTATATAAATTAGTACCATTTACACTATCAAATAAAACACTAAAACTTGTGCTGTTCCTACAGCCTGTGGACCTAATTTCTCCCCATTGCTTCCAGTTGAGAAAGAACGCAACATAAATTTAATGCCATTTGCCACTGTTTTACTAAATATTTGTGTGGTAAATTTTACCTTCATTAGATGGTTTATAAGATGAGGAGGATAATAAATATGAACAATTTTATGATTATCAACCATATAATTTTAAAAATATTTTTGTTTGCCCACAGTTTCTTTCATTAAATTATTAATGGCTGCTAGATTGGTTGAACCTTGGTCATTAATTGTTGTTTGTTTCGATTGTCACCACAATCCTCAAAATTATCAAACGAACCTGAATGATAGTTAAAATCAAGATGAGATTGTATACTCATCTCATCGAACATTAATGCATATAATCGTTCACTAGTTTGAGATTAGCAACATTAGTTGATATGTTATTAAATATGTGCTCATTTATTACAGCTTCAATAGATGTTTCTTAACAAAGTCATCATTGTATTTCTTGATGGTAAACAAAAAAAAATCTGTAAAAATGTTATAACCTTTAGGGCTTTGTTTGTATAATATTAGACACATTATTTTATCATTTAAGGAGTACCTTCGCCCTTTGGATGGTTTTCCTGCCAAATTTATTTGCGTCTTTATAAAGTCAGCAATATCGCTGTTTACGTTTTTAGTTACTTAATCCACAAGTTGGTTCCCTGTTAATGATTTAAATTTTTTACTATACCGTTTATTTTGTTCAACTAAACGAGCATTTACCCTATGTAATGATTGGATTCTCTTATACAATGTGCGTGTCTTAGGCAATAAATCGCGGGCGCGGGTAACTCCTACTTCATCCAGTATTGAACATCCTAAGAATAAATAAACATATAATTTCTAAATTGTGCTACAAGCTAGATTTACAAAATTAGATAATATTATGAACCTTAGGTGGGAAATATTCTAGAGTTAATTTTATAATAAAATCCTTACTTTTTCGTTTCATAGTTGGAGTATCCACACTGACCTCTCTACATGTTTCTGGATCTACTTCCTGGTGAGCTGCTTCATCCACTAATGGTTTAGCATACCCATGGTCATATATGATGATTCACTTTCTTCCTATAATTCAAAGAGTATTATTATCTAATAATAAATATAATAAATTATGCAAAATTCTTATATATTAATTATGAATTGGATTGTAATGAGTACAATAATTTGAATATTTTAAACTAAATCAGCATATTTATCCGATGTTAAAAGTCACATTTTCTATTTTAAACAGAACCCACAAAAAATATAAACAGCAATAAAATGTTCGCATTTTCTGTGTCGCGGTAACGTGACAATATAATTGGGTGTGTTTTTTAGTGCGCCCAGAAGTCGCAATCTGGATTTAATTTAATTTTTATACACACAAATACGTTACCATACCTACGGTGACCATATTTGTTTTGGAAAATAAAGACATGTCGAAGAAAATAAAAAGATACCTTGTACAATTCAAAAGTTTATAGCATTTATTACGAAAATAATAGCATGCATACATTAAAATTTGAAACAATCATAATTATTACACATAATAATAATATAAATAATATTAATCTTGATACTTTTCAGCGTCGGTTCACGCTTTAAATAAAGGACTGTCCTCTTAATTAAAGTACATATGGCCAACGTAACTATTTTATTAATTCTTTTAGCTTCGCTGAAAATGACAACGAACAACTGTAGAATATATTCAAAATTTGCTACATACTCGTGGCGCGGAAATATTCGCTACGCGGCCGGGCGAGCAATCCTAAATAAACATATCATAAATTATCTACAGTATTATTTCTAATGGAAATAATTCTAGAACCTAGAGTTTCATAATAAAATTTAGGATCTTAGTCGGTACCATGTATGTTTTAATTTTAATCATAATATACGTAAATAATATCCAAAAGCAGAACAACTTTGGTAAAATGACATGACAAATATTATTTTTGTACCGACCGACCGAAAACACTAATTGTTCCCCCTACAAGGGGATGCAAAAAACCATGCGTATTTGCATAAGTAACAAACATATTTATGAAAAATTGAGTAACAATAATTTTTTTATAGTTATTATTATTATTTTTTCCGGCAATAAGAATAATATAATAAGAAAAATGGTTGTAAGAAGCACAGGTTATGGTACCCAGCAAAAGATTTAGACGAGCTAATATAGTATTAATTTTTCAATTTTTATATATATATATATATATATATATATATATATATATATATATATATACTACTGCTATGCCTACTATGTGTAGAAGAGAATAATAATTCGTACAAACTTTCCTATGCATAAAAAATGTCGTCGGGTTTGACTTTTGCGGCTCTGCAATTTTTTTTAGTGATTACATTTTATGAAGCAACTATATAAGTAAAAATAATATGTTTTTACTGTGTCTTGTGAAATATGGACATTGTGGAAATATCATAGTTAGTAAAAATGGACTGTTCCCCGACGGATTTCCACTAAAAAACAAGCAAAACTAAGTTATATGAGATAATAACCACATGCACACTTTTGGAAATTGCACTGGTTTCTAAAAACGTGGAAATAATTTGTCGCAGACGAACTAGGGACAAACCTTTTCTATATTTTTTTTGCACGATTTCAAGACTATCCATACTTGAGTAAGTAAAAATCTGACAAAAATTGAAGTAATGTACACATTCTTTTTCCATTATTATACGAAATATGGATAAACTATTGTAATAATGCAGACCAACAATTGTGTGCAAATTTCTTATACAAAGAATTTGCACACAATTGTTGGTTCCCCAGATCATTTTAAGACCATCTCTGGAAAATGTCTGTCTGTCGTCCCTGATTTTTACCAAATTGTTTTTGGAAAAACTACTGGATATTTTCCAACAAATGCATGTTGCTATCATATCACGTAACCCCATCTTGATAAGTTTTGGTGAAAATCGGCCCTATTTTGAAAAACCACTACGTTTAGGAATACATATTAAATGAATCTATACGTATCTTGCTTCAAAGTAATAAGAAAGTAACCTCCTTCCTATTTAAACGCTATTTAATTTACATAGGAATCTGTTTTTGAATAAACATTCTTATACTTTCAGTTTTTGTTATATTAGGCACCGCAGTTTTTATGGTTAATTATTATTACTTGTACTGCTAGTTTATATTATCTATTAGTATTTACGTGTTTCTCTACTACATTTAGGTGACAGCTAAACCCCAATAAAATGCAAATGCGACGTCTGCATCCAACTGTAATCCCTTCGGCATTTTACAGTCCCTCAAACGAATATTGGTTTTGTTTATGACCTTGTTTGTACGATAAGCTTCCGCTTAAAATAATATAATAACCACCCGGGCTAATATTTTGTGCTTGTTATTTTGATCATTGCTGTATTATTGCTTTTCTTGAAACAAGAAGTACTGTTGGAACTGTGATAAAATAAAATCGCGATGACGTGTTTTCAACAATTCGTTAAAAATATTTCTGATCAAAACAACAACAAACATAGTACATAATATTGAAATGTACATTACTATTTTGGATGTAAATGTGTATAAGAAATCGACTAAAAGTAATCAGAAAGCAACATGGATATAGTTAAATAGATAATTCCAGATATGTAAATTTATGTAATTGCTATTCTATATTTTATTACGATTTTTTGTTTAATAATTATATTCCATAGTAAATAATATTTTGAACTATTACTTACTTGATACTGTAGCTGCTGACAAGAACAATGTTGGTACATCATTTTTTTAATGTATTATGTAGATCGCTCTACTGGTTCAAAATGAATGTCATATATTCTGTGGGACGAATATATTTTTGATTGTGGCAATTGTAACAATATTTTGTTACCACAGAGGCTGATCCATCTATCCATTAGAGCCTCCTTATTCTTGGTTTGGAAAACGGTGTCTTGTAGACATTGTGTCTTCACACCCTACCACAGCATATCCTCTCTAGCGTCCAATATTTTACTAAAATAATGATATGTGATTAGCCCATTCACCCACATAATGGACGAAAATTAGACCCAATATATTTTCTACTTTGTACAATAATTATGTGTTTTTCTCAGAAATTTTACATTTAGCATTGTATTTACAAAGCATATAAAAATTTCACTTGGCACTTGAATTTCTATATTTTAAATCAACAATAAGCGTTTATGTTTTCTACGCGCATAATCATCGATTGAGCCATCGTACGTTTTTTTACGCCTTGGTTCGCGGTGTCAAGTTTTCATAATGTTTAATAAGCAACCACTTGGTTGTTTCGCGAGGGTTCCTACCATGCTATGTTATCTCTTATGGGGGCAAAATTGCTTTGCCTCTAGTTCCTGTGAGTACCCACTTCAGCGCTGGTATCGCACATGTCGCAGTGTTGGTTTGCTGCTCGGCTATGTTTACTTATTTTGTCGGTAATGTCTGTCAGTTGCTGTCAGCGCTGTCATTTAACATATACATTGCCTATGGTCAGTTCATCACGTTTGTGTCAGTGAAGTAGTTAACTTGTTCTGTACTGCTATTTGTTCATTCTTGCTAATCAATTTTGTTATTACAATACAAACATGGTGCGGAAGTGTATTGTACGAAGTTGTACGTATAGAGAAAAAAAACCCGTAAATTAAAGTATTGTTGTATTCTCACCATTCCTATATTTCATATATTCGTATTTCATATATTATTTCATTATAAACAGTAAAAGTAAAAGCAAATAGTTCAATTCACATTAGTCGCGGAAACAATTAAAGTATTTTGAGAAAGCAAGAAATCTCCCAAAAAGCATTAACAAAACTAATTGTAGGAGTAAGGTTAAAAATAAGTAGGTACTAACATAATTAACAGTTCTAAATATGTATAAATAAAACCATTAGGATTAGTAATTAGCTTAAGAAAGTATCGAGCCCTTGAGCGGCCAAACAATTAACATTTCTACTCAAATAATGGAGGTAGGAGATTCTTTTATAAAAATGTTGCGCCATGGTTCGGTCAGTGTGTGATTGTAGTCAGTCATTGCAGGCAGTCATTGTAGTCACATATACAGCAGTAGAAAGAAAGACTTAGAAGACAAGTTAAAGTCGAAGACAGTTACAGTCAGCGCAGAAGTACAGGGCTGTAATACGCCTAGGAGGAGATATTTAGTGATTAAATAAATATTTCATATTTATACTACTTGCTTTATTTCCAACCCTGGTTTGCCCGCCAGAGGTTTTAACAACCATTGAGGTTATCCACATTATTTGGTACCAGCGGTGGAGGCTACAACAGTATCTTCAAAAATAAATACCTTATAATTGCTTAATATACAGTGTATTATTTCTATTAACCTTCCTACTAAACCAGAAATAATTGTATGATTATTATATTTATTTTAATTGTTGATAATTATAAATTTACAAACACTTTTTTCTAATGGAAAACCAATAAATGTGGAGATCTTTTATTGGTTTTTCATTAGCAAAACTAATACGTGTTTGCGACTTAATAATTATCAATAAATAAATATAATAATAATATAATTATTTCTATTATATAAGTAAACCAATTTATATATAATTTAAAAACCGCGCCAATCGCGACACCAGCGCTGAAGTGGGTACTCACAGGAACCAATACTACCTTCATCTCTCTTAACATTAGAGTGGCACATCTATAGTATTCATCTATGGTTCCTACGACCCTCGTCCACCATGGACGGGGGTAGAAACCACCCCAAACCGCCCCGATTTGTCACGGGCAAAGACGGTAAGACCGTGATACTGCTGGAGGAAACAAAGGTCCTGCTCTCCAGCAGAAAACCGTAAAGCCGAAACAATACGGGCTTCGGTTGCGGTCGACATCGACGCCGCCGGTGGAATCCCTAACCCTCTCCGACGATGAGTCCCCCCCCGCCAAAACGCTCACGATAATCGAGTCGTCGAGCGCCTCGAGCTCGAGCTCGTCCTCTGCCGCTTCGTCGACGGCGGCGACCCGGCACGGGCTGGTGAGACGGTACCTCCGCCGAAACCATCATCGTTGCCGCGCCTGATCCCCGCGTACACAACCACCACCACCCCCACGCCCGCTACAAGGATCCCTCTGGTATTTGCGCGGCGTAAAAAAACCGCACATCCGTCCCTAAGGCAGCCGCGACTACGTCGTCGTCGTCGCCCCCCCCGGGAATCGACCCCAGATGCGGACGGTTTTACTCGGGTACACAATACCAGGCCGTCGAGGCCCCGAACGACTGACGCGAACGATAGCGAGCGCCAAAATGCCCCCACGGAGAACTGCAATGTCACAACCGCCAGCAGTGGCGACATGGAGGGCGAAGTTGCCATTCGCTGCCCAGGTGTCTCAAATGTGCCGGCGAACACGTCACGCAAACGAACCCGTGAACGCTAAACCCCCGCAACTTGCGCAAACTGCGAGGGGTCCGCCCGGCTAACTCCAAGGAGTGCCGGGTGTACAAGCAGAGCATGGCCACCATCCAGTCCAAACGCGGAGTCCGCCCGGAGCAGGCTCAGACATTTATCCCGGCGCTAGCGCCATAATTCAATGCGTGGCAACGCGGGCCGCGCGGTACAAATGCCATCAACCCCCAAGCCTCCATGAGGGAGGACTTCCCGCCCCTAAGGCAACGCAGCGACCCCTCCGCAGAGGCCACGCAGGCCGCCCCAGCCCCGCGCGCTTCCACGCGAATCGCGGCGGAAACCGAAGAGGTGGACCAACTCTGGCGAGATCTGGATCAGATGACGAGAGAAACGCAATTTAACCGGGACGATATCTATGAGTGATGGCCCCCGGTAAACGAGCCATCATCATGGGAGATTTCAACGCGACCCATGAGAACTGGGGTTGCCAACGGCGTAACAGGGCAGGAAATACGTTAAATAACTACGTCTTGTAAATTTGTCATTTCCGGACAAACCGACGCACGTGCTGTATAACGGCTCGGCTCCGTCGGTTTTCGACCTCGCGCTTATAAGAGGTCTAAACTTAAATGAAAACAGGGTCGTTGAGGAATTAAACTCCGACCACTTTCCAATTCTTATAACACTGGGAAACCAAGCGATCGAGGACCATAACCGCGTGCGACTCGATTATAGAAAAGTAGATGGGCATCGTTTTGGCACAGAACTGGCGAACAAAATCAATTTAAACAGATTGTTTCCTACACCGCAATTTATAGACATAGACATTTCTCGCCTAACCGACAACATTTCGGAAACTATCGCGACTATCTACCATAGCATACGGTTCCCAGTTACTAACGCGTGACGCAGACAAAGCAGAAGCTTTTGCTGAACACTTTGAAAGCGTACACGTGCCGGCCGCGGACACATTTCCCATGCATGCCGCAATAAGATCGAGACTTGCCGATTTCCTGCATGCGCATGAAATATAAGATCGAATGGTCCAACCGAAAAAAGAAGATTGGCAATCTTTAATTACCAGCCCGGGCGAATTTAAGGCACTGATCCGACGGCTGCCCGGACGTAAAGCAGCCGGCCCGGACAATATTCAAAATTTAATTCTGAAAATGTTACCGCGAAAGGCGATCGTATGTTCAAATTTGATCATTTCCCGTATGCTTTAAAGTGGCTAAGATCATACCTATTTTTAAGACCGGCAAACCATCTAACCTGATCACTAGCTACCGGCCTATTAGCCTCCTTAACACCATCCCGAAGTTAATAGAAAAAGTAATTAACAAACGTTTAGATAACTTTGAACGCGATAATAACATAATTACCGATATTCAGTTTGGCGTTCGCAAGCATCGTGATGCATCGATGCAAGTTGCGCGTATCACTAACGATATCTTGGACAGCTTTAATCGAGGCAAGGTCATAGTCATGGTACTGTTAGACCTTGAAAAGACGTTCGATATGGTCTGGATCGAGGGTTTGTTGTATAAGCTGATCAAACTGAGCTACCCCCCAGCGTTGATCGGCCTGCTACGATCTTACCTCACCGATCGCAGGCTTTACGTGTCGGTAAACGTCGCGGATTCCCCCGTAAAGTAAATTAAATGCGGGGTTCCATAGGGCTCTATACTTGGACCAAAGTTTTTCAATGTATACGTAAATGATATCCCAAAATTTGCTAATACCAACTTGGCTCTATACGCTGATGATGCTGCGGTCTATGTGCACTCCTTTAACGCGCAGGTTGCGGCATATCAGGTGAAATTACATTTGGCTCAACTGGAGAAGTTCTATGAGATTTGGAAATTGCACGTCAATGCTTCAACATCAGAGGTGATAGTCTTCTCTAGAATATTTACCCAAAACAAAATCTTTACGCCCATCAAAATTACAGGACAACCTGTCCTCGACCGGGCAAACGTCAAATACTTGGGGGTAATCCTAGACAAGAGACTATCCTTTTCGGCTCACTTCAAAGACGTGAGGGTGAAAGCATTTACCTCGATGCGAAACCTTTACGCACTTTTAAAATCGACCTCTATGTCTTTTGATAATAAGAAGTTGATGTATACAGCGGCACTTCGACGTGTGTTGAGTTACGCTGCCCCAGTTTGGAGTGGAGTGTCGAAATCTCGCCTACGACAGCTCCATGTATTTTAGAACAAATGCCTGAGACTGATACTTAACCGCGATCGGTACGAACGCGTCGATACCATGCACACGGACGCGGGCATGGCGCGCTTACACGATTACGTGCTCGACTTAGCCGAGAAGTTCTACGCCACCAAGATGGACAATGAACTCCTAAGAGCGAGCACGAGGCTTCGCGTAAACGCTAGAGACTGCCTACAGAAGCATCGATTGTTGTACAAGCATCTGTCTTTTTACCACTCTGACCACGGTTAACTTCGCGGCGCTTAGCTCGGCAGGCACAACTCGTTTGGTGCACTCGCCGGGCAACCTCGTTTTGAATGATATTTAGAAGCACTTTAGCATTTCGCGATTTGCTCCTTGCGTTGCTCGTCTGCACCCCCGGCTAGCCAACCCTACCCCTGGCTTGCTGGAACTCCAAGGTGTGGAGGAGTAACCCTCCCCCGACCGCAAAAGGGGCTGGTGCCTACCGACAACGGGCAACAAATCCCATCACAAACACTCCATGACTACTAGATGCGAATGCAGGAGCGAATGGAGGCGAGAGAATGTGTTCAAAATTTCCAGTGTATGAATGTGTGGGAGAAAAATAAGAGAATCAGAGTAATTGCCCGGTATGCCGTCCTCCATTCTGGGGACGGCAGCCACCCCCTGGTGTGCTAGTTTCTGGGGCACTCGAGCGGGGGTTTCGTGCTGGCTAGTGCAACCTCTCTAAAAATATCAATAATTCGGAACTCATCAAAATTATGACAAGGGAGTCCTAAAATGTTCTTGGCAAAAATCAAATTTTAAATTACAGCGGTACAACAATCTCCGTTTAACTGCAACAAATTTGCATGTTGCTGCCGGGGATGTTCATCAATACACATAGTCTAAGACATATTCCAAATTTTAAAAATCCGCGATTGTAAGGTTAGTGATGGCACTCGTCGTTCTCGTTGGAGGAAATCACCCCATCCAGGTAATGAATACTGTTAACCCGACGCATATTGAATTTCTGACTGGATTCAGCTCTTTGGGCCAGCGGCCAGTCAGACTTCGGTGAAATGATGATACTCGGGCCCAGATGGAACCCCGATCCCCACTGCTGCAAACGGGTAGCTCCGTAAGGCGTGGGGGCGTGTTCCTACCGGAACATTGTTGTTGTTGTTGTTGTATTTGCAACGCAGAGGTCTGGAGTTCGATTCCCAGACATTGAGTGATTTTTTTTAAATTTTAAATTGTGTTATTATCTTTATTATTTTGTATTTAATTTAAGTAGTGATAACCTTAAACTTGTTAGCGTATTTAAATCGCAACTGTACTTATCTGTTTCATATTTCGTATTACCGTAAAATGAGGTTACTTTGCACCATTTTCAGGTTTTTTTTTCTTTAATTGAACAGAAATATTTTTTGAAAATATATGTAATGTGAGTAATTTATTATGCAATATTTATTATATAAATTTGGTGCTAAGTTACCCCTTTGAGTAGGATACTTTGCACCATTTTCACATCATTTTGATCGAAACTCCGTTGTATATAGGAAAGATGCCAAGTTAAAAACATAAATCAATAGAGCACACAAAATTTATTCATGGAACTGATTTTTTCTTCAAAAAACATAAACGACACATTGCAAATTAATGATTTACAGCCAACCCAACTTTTCCATTTCTGGAATTCGATATTTCGATATTCGAACATCTGGATTTTCAGGCAATTTTCACGACTTGATAGATTTAACCATAGAAGAAATTACAACTTCAATGATATTATTTTACCAGAAAACAATTCCCTTTCGTATTTGAAAATCATGTATTCTCCTACAACTCTCTTTGCGGCAATTATGCCAAGAGCATCTGCTAGAGATTTCGTACCTTCCATCATTGCAGCTTTTTCTTCCTTTTCCATTTCTTTTACCATTTGCTCCGAGTATGTTTGAAAATTGGGATATTCTTCATCTGAAGAGTCCTGCAATACTGGATCATCAGTGTCATCATCCCGCTGGATTCGCTTTGTCTTTTCTGATATATCCTATTGCCCTTTTCTGTCTTTTATATATTTTGTGAATTAAAAAAAAAATTGTTTCACCAGTTTTAACACAGTTTGACGTTGGTGCAAAGTCTCCCCATATTGTGGTGCAAAGTTACCCCACGTGTTAAAAATGTTAACAAGTACTTACCAGATGATTTTAAATATAAACTAATTATCAAAATATATAGCCAAAGATGTGTAACTAGTACTAAAATGGTGACTTATCTGATAGTATTACACACGAATCGGTGGAACACGCAATTTTTCAACACTAAACAAAACTGCAACAGATTGGTGTCATAAACAAGTCCCGTAAAGTTAGGTTTTGATGTAGAAATCTCCTAATCACTCTCTCACAAGATCTACAGATGACACTTCCATCTTGTGATTAACATGTTGCGCAGTTAAATTAGAAACTACACATATGGCTCCACGATTAATCTTTTTCGGACATTGGTGCAAAGTTACCCCACGCGGTGCAAAGTAACCTCGTTTTACGGTATCTATTTATTATTAACTGTCAATTAAAGATGGCAATTCACTGTGAAATTTGTAAACTATTCATCCCGCCGAATAATATTACCAATTCCCTAAAAAAGGACGATAAATGGATTTGTAGCTCCTGCAGACACTCTTTGGATACTACAATTAACAATGGCAATGCGATGGAATCTAAGAACGATGGCCCTTCTTCCGAATCAAAAATTACTTCGACAATTGAATCATTCTTTATTGCCCATTTTTCAAAATTTAGTGAGAAAATATCGGTGTCGTGCTGCGTAAAACAAATCTCTGCACTCGATGCAAGAGTAAAAACTTTAGAAGTTGATAACCAAAATCTCAACGATGAAGTGGCAGTATGATGCTACAAAACAATCCAATTGAAAAGAATTCAGAAAATATAATAGCAAAAAGACCGGCGGGATAGGGCGTTAAATATCATGGTGTTTAACATGCCGGAACCTGAGATGGCGTCTCCAGATAATAATTCCGAAGAGGATAGTAAAAATATCCATAAGTTACTTGCTGTAAATTTAAATGCCATTAAATCAAGCCCCCTCAGCATTACCGATCTAGGTAAAAAATCAAATAAACCTCGACCTATTCCTGTTAAACTAGATAATTGCAGGGATGCGTTATATATATATATATATATTTAAATCCACCCGCAACTTAAACTTAGTTGACATCAGGGTAACAGCCGATAACACACCGGCACAAATTAAATACTTAAAAAATCTACGCAAAGAATTTGATCAGCGGCGCCTTAGTGGAGAGTAAAACATCACAATTAGGTATAGAAAAGGCACTCCGGTAATTGACCCGGAAATCTTCTAGAGCAGAACAACATCAATCAAGTTAATACATCTCGGACACAAAAATGTTACTACCAAAATGTCCGTGGGCTGAGAACTAAAACCACGCAGCTCTATGTATCTCAAAGTGATAGCGAATTCGATATTGTGGCCCTGACTCTAAAGATATTTCCAGTTCAGAACTATTCGGAGAAGCGTACAATGTTTACAGATCGGATAGGAAATTCTCTACCATCAATAAATCTAGGGGCGGAGGGGTACTACTAGCAATACGCAACTCGATTGTGGTGGATGTAATTTCAAAGAGATTGGAGAAGTTATGCCGAAGTTTGATGTCTTAATATGTAAATGTGTCTTAAATTTTAAAACTATCTATGTTATAATTGTGTATATACCGGCCGGTATGTGTTATGAAATGTAAAATACTTGGCTTGCACTCCTTGAAACCATGCATTTGGATAGTAAAAACTTAATTATTATGGGCGTTTTAATATTCCAAAATATTCAAATAACTGTCTCGATGATAAAACTACTGCTATACTTCACGCGTTCAAAAAACCACAGGCGATAATCAAATCGAACAAGCATATAAAAGCGCACGAGCATGCAGCAAAAGTTTGATCGCATATACCTACAGAGACTACGTACACTTAGCCGAGAATCAAATACAAGTGAATCCCAAGCGATTTTGTTCCTTCATTAAAGATAAAAATAAAGACAAACATATCCCGAACGGTATGTACCATAAGGAAATACCGTTTTCTAATCCAGACGGTATCGTTAATGAATTTAGCGCATTCTTTGATAGCGTATATAAAACAGCCTCTAGTGACAACTCCAGCTTCGAGGAACGCAGCAATATTCCATCTCTACATCTAGTCGAAATAACAGAGGCTGACATAGTATCAGCTATTAGCAACCTGAGCAATACCACTGCCGTAGGTACTGACCAGTTCGCAATTTATGTTATCAAAGACTGCAAGATCATATTAGCTAAACCCCTAAGAAGTTTATTTAATCAGGCAATAAAACAGTCTTGTTTCCCAGCATGTTGAAAATCTTCTATAGTGCGTCCGATATTAAAAGACGGGGATCCAACTCAAATTAACAATTCCAAGCTGTATTTATTTCCAGATTACACCAGAAAAAATTTAAAAGATTTCAACGAAAACCGTTGGTCAATTTAACAATATGATATAATAAATATAATAAAATAATAATAAAAATCACCGCCGTATTAGACTAACGGCAGTATATAGAAGAAAAGATACTATATCCATTTTATTTGTCCACCAATTCTGCTGAATATGGCAAATTATACGTATGTAGCAAAAAGAATTTTCGAAGCAAAATGTAATATAAAAGTCAACGATGCTGGACTTTTCATTCTTTTTCAATATAATTGTCTGGCTGCTTCGGCCGATGGCACGATACCAATATAATAATTTATATTGATTAATTTTTTAAATTTTAGGATTGATAGGAGAAAATGAAATAATTATTATTATATATATTATTATTGATAATAATCTAGTTTTTAAGCGAAAATGCATCAAAATGCAACGATTTATTGAATTAAGATAATATCTCCAAAGAAAAAATGAAACATTGTCGGCAAAAGTAAATCTTATATATTACTATATCAGATTTTTTTATAATTGCAATTATTTATATATATATATATATATATATATATATATATATATATATATATATTTATATACAATCTAGGTTTAAGGGCAATTGGAATGCACAGATGCTTTTTTATTGTTTTCATCAATCCCGATGTAGACATATTTATTGGAAAAATCAGAAAAGATAAAGCATTTTGGCAGCAACACATGGAACCAGTTGATGTTGATTAGGTTTTACACCAATGAAATTTTACCAGAAATGATTTAAAAAAGAATTCCAAAAATAATTGAAAAGTGTCGATACTATATTTACATAACATTTATATATAATATTATTAGTCTAGAGCCGAATTTATAATAAATTATTATCGCACTTAGTTTCTCTCATTATGTACCTAGTAACCGAGTCAAAAGTTTTCTTTTTACATGAATGCTATATTTTCATAGTCATTTATGATGAAATTTATAAATACGGCAGTTTCTACGTCACGGGCTATTCAAATATTGTCGTTATTATGAATAATTATAGTTTTTATTTATTACAACTGCTCCTTATTTACTTAAAATGACTAGTCTATAATCTACAATCCTATGTAATCGTACCATAAATCAGCTAGTAAGTAATTGCAATTGTTGAAAACTCTTACTGACTGATTATTAAAGTTTATTATAAATCCAAACCTTATCCATTCTGAATCTCTAGCTTATACATTATGTACGAATTTTCACTAGATAGACCATAAGAAATAATAAAAAAAATAAAATGTCCGATATGTTTATTTCGGTCGCTCCCGAGGTCGCCGAAAAATTCGCCACCACGCGACGATTACTACAAACACAGATATGTTCTTCATATTTTAATTGTCGTTTTCAGCGAAACTAAAATAGTAAAAAAAAAACTAAAAAATAGGGTAAAATTTATTTCAAGGGACTACCTATAAACAAAATTTCAAATCAGTATGACATATAACGGTTAATATCGGTTATAACTTCATTTAAAAATGAATGTAATATAAACCCGATTATATTAATTATCGATTCTCCAGATAAATAAATAGTAATATGTGACACCTAATTAAACTTTTTACAACTTTAGATAAAAGCAAAATTCGTCGGCGGATCATTGCAAGATTCTGACCAATGATTTTCCGGGTATGCTATGTTGTCGTTTAATGGAGTTTAATTGATAAGAACGGTAAAACCCGATATTGGAAATTATTGATTTCGTTATCGGTAATACAAATTCCGTATTCTTTTTTATAAACATTTCGGTTTATTTCGCGTTCATTCTGTTTTAAGTATGGAACTTTTAGCCATATTTCGGTATATGCCCTACTGTACAATAATTAATGATAAATTATGTATCTTACAATTAAAATTGAAGGAATATTCTCTAAGCTGAAAGATTATAAACGTAGCCTTATGGACATTTTAAACATTGTCCATTGTTCCTGAAGTTGCATATAATGGTTGCATTTCCCCTCTGGGACTACATGACGAATGCGCTTATGCTCCCTCTGTCTTACTCTGTGTAATAAACAAACAATGGAGAGTGCCAATAGAGAGCATTCGCTATTATCATGCGCTATTATACATATAGCGATCGCTTATATTTTAATAGTTATTTAAGTAATGCATAAACACCAATTTCAGCAAATTTGTGCTTACCCCGAAGTTATTGTAATTATTAGCAGACCTAAAAATCACTTGTCGAAACATTTCAAGAAATGAATTCAGAGACAAGAAAAGTAGAGCTTCGGAATAACGAAAATAAGAAAAAAAGTTATGCACTTCAGTAGAACGGGTCAGATCCACCAACTTTTAAGTTCGAAGGGGTATCCTATTTCACTTCCGGGAAACTTTTACAGCTAATATAGCAATACAAGACTTAAATCAAGAACATACTGTAGAACAATAGTATAAGAATGAATGTAATACATTATCAATAAACTATGACCTCATAAAAGACATATAGAATATGGTTCATGTAGTGTCTCCGTCGGGTATTTTTTATTTGATCGTTTATTAAGTCGTTTTATGCATAATTCGTCTAGTATTGTCCTGTTTGTATGTTTTTGTTGAAATTTTATTCGTAGGATAGGTATTATTCTAGTGGTGGTGTATAAGTCTGTGTTGGAAATGTTATATAAGTTATTAGTCGGGTGTCGAAGTTTAGTTATCAGTCTTAGTGTCTTCCGTTCCGTGATAGTAGTTATTTTGTCATTCATATTTTTAAATATTATCTGTCCGTAGTGTATGAGTGGCCCGCAGATGATTTTGTAGATTTTAGCTGCTGTTTTTATTGAGATACCCCTACTTCTATATGTTAAACATCTGAAGTTTGGAAATTTCTTGTTTTCTTCAAGTGCGTGTTAAATTTGTGTTAGTTATCAATTATTATTTCTTGATATTTTAATGTGGTTATCGGTGTGGTGATTGATCCGCTGACATTAATAGTAGGACAATGATCATTAATTTTATGGTTTGTTATAAGGAGCTGGCACTTTGTTGGGGCAACAGATTCTCACAAAAACATTGATACTAATTTATAAACGCATAGTTGAATCCATAATAACATATGGTATAATGCTAGGGTGGTTTACATAATAAAGGTTTACAACCCCTAAACATTGGACAAAAATATATCTTGATAAATTCTCTAAAATCCACCCGACGAAAGAATTATATAGTATTAACATCCCTTATAACTATCTATATAACAAACTTATGTATATACGTGCATAAAAAAAACATGCAAGTATCTCATATCATAAATATGAAACCAAAAGTAAATTGAATGCAAATAACAAAATTCCAACTAACAACGCAACATTAATTTTATCTCTTTCAACTATATGGCAATGCTACATTTTTTACCAGCAGATATTAAAAACATAAAGAATAATAAATTATTTAAAATAAAATGCAGAAAATTCATTAATCAAAATGTATTCATGTATGAAAAATGAATGAGTAATCGATAAATGTTTCACAGTATTTTGCATAGGGTAAATGACAACAATAATGACTACAATACGCAGATGACACCGCATTAATAACACGTAAAAAGCGATTAGACGAGACAGTAAATGCACTACAAACCCTTACAACTTATACTATGACATGGTTCAAAAAGTGGAGGCTTCAACCGAACCCAAAATCTACGTGAGAATAATGGGAAACATGTCACAAAAATTTTAAGTAGAAGCAGGATTGAGCAAACGGAATCAATTCAATGTCTACAGTAATATTTAACATTGCAATAGATAATAGCTGTACCAGAGAAACCATCAGTGATTTGCTGATGATATATCAATAATAATAAGAAGTGCCGCAGAAGAAATGCAGGAAATAGTAAAACAAATATAAATAATAGCTAAAAAATGGGACTAAAGATAAATGAAGGAAAAACAAAATATATAAGATGAATAGCTAGGATTTTCGAAAATAGCAAACAGGTACAACTGGTGGTACAAAATATCACGAAAAAAAGGTAGGATGATAAGTAAGCAGTGAATTGACAAATATAGACAAATACAGAGTTAATAGAGTTAATAATGAACCAAGCATTGGGAGCGTTATGAAAACGCAAAGAATTTGATGAATGGGACATGTTATGAGAATGACAAACTAACGAACATTAAAGGTCGATAGAAGGAAATGACCATGGCAACGTACAAAACAGAGGTAGAATAGGACATAAAGAATCACAAAATAGAAAGAGTCAATGAGAGATACAAAAATGAAAGGAAATTTTAAACACTTGATCGTAAGGCCTGTAGGGGTAAAATAGTAGGCCCATGGCTTTGATGACTACTTTCTCACATTTCTTCCTATCCTTTACTTTCTTTCTTTAAATATTATCATATCATTTTTGTTTATCATACAAAGTATGTATAATGTATTGATATCCCGTAGGAAACATTCTTGAAAAATGTTTTGCGCAAATCCTCTCTGCTCGTCCGTCCTCTGTCATCTGTGGTCCGTCTGGCGTCAGTTGTTTGATCTAAATTTGTCTACCACGTATTCGAAAAAACTACTGTATATTTTCAAAATAAATTTTGTGCCTATTATCTTGTGTAACTCCCTCTTGATTAATTTTTCGTGGAAATTCACCAGGGGAATGGTCATTAATTGTTTACCAACTGCGACTTTCCGATATAAAAATAATATCAAGAAGTTTACGAAATTTGGTACACAATTCTTATTTATTATTTCGATTTAGAGTTAAAGATTATAAAGTTATGTGCACTGGCCACATGCGACTTTGTCTTTTACTACCTTTTACTATCTCGTTTTTGGCCGTTATTTTCCGAACTCCTATATTATTCTCAATTTCTCTCTTAAGTATGCTGGTATCTTTCATTATTTTCATATGTCTTAACAACCTGGGTCATTGCTCTTTCCATAGTTCCCCAATGTCTGATTCCTAGCACAATTCCATTGCGTTCCTTGCTACTCCTTGTTACACAAACTGTCATCTTCCTATGCCACATACGCAACATATGTTGCTATTTCTTCGTTTTCTTCACCTGGTCTTTCATTTTCATGTATTAATTTATTATTTTGTTCTTGGAATTCACTCTACTCCCGGCGGTTTTCGGTTGTAAATATCGGGTAATTGCACTCCTCTGGGCTTCTTTACCAGCGGAAAATCCCTCGAGATGATTTTTTTTTGCGCTACTCCATTCCCTACTATTCCATAACTCGCTTTTATATTATAAAAGTCCGTATTAATATATTTCATTATCTTTAGTATCAAACTCCAACTCCTCTTCTGTTGTAGCTGTTCTTTGTATTACATCGCCATTCCCATTTTAGTATTTCCGCCAATAAACCAGAGTATATTAAATATTGTCTTAATACTTCACAGCCGCCTCTTACACTGCTCACTGTGTTGTTCTTTGTCTTTTATTTTGCATTAGTTGATACAACTACCAGCTTAACTGTAGTAAACACTATTTCTTGAGCGGCGCTCCGAAAGTAATTTGCAAAAAGTGTCGGGCTATCCTTAGTTTTTAACCATAATTCGCATACCTTAATAATATTCAACATATAGTTTAGTACTGCATAATTAGCGATAATTTCAGCCGGAACAGGTACAATTTGATTATAAATCACGCTAAAACAGTTCACTCCTCATTAAGTAATCTACGTTTTAACGTTTTTTAGACTCATATATTGTAGCGACAAATGTAACAGCAATTTCATCTGGCTTACATGCCATACAATGGTCGCATCAATTAAATAAGGAGATCATATTTACGCATATAAAACCTGGAGATGTCATACAAGATAAAAAAAATATAATACAAGAAACCATATACATAACCTTTCATATAATTCAATACAAAAATATTATTAAGTTACGTCAGTTAAAAGTAATTAATTAAGAAAAAGAGCTCCCCTACCCTTAAAATAGCGGGCGAACACAAAGACGAAATGAAAATCCTTAAGAGCGCCGAATATCGACAGAGACATTATTCAACAAGTGAATAATCACGGAACTAATTGACCTCTATCCGACTCTAAAGCGACACCTGGTGTCTAAAAATTGAGGTCCTGAAATGGTGTAAAATTCAAATTTACATTGATTTTGTATGGTGTTTCAGATTAGATTACAGTTCACTCGATTAATGATTCTTCACGTGTATGGTCTCGTCGTGTTTGTCTCACTTTCCGCTATCAGATTCTAGTTCGTTTCTGAATCTCACTACTCGTTACAAGCTGCAAATACCAAATTTTCATGAACACATTTTGATGTTTATTCGGTGACGTTGTACCTAAAAATACGGTACTGCCAATCAACCTATCGCATGTGATGTTGCCACTGTTCCTACTATCGCTCTAAGAGTATTAGTATCAGTTCAGTACAACCGTGATATTATGAGAAGATGGTAAGTCGCAACGCAACTTTTGAGAACATCGTTAATACGTCATGCTGTGGAAATATGAGGCGGGAATTTGAATTTAGGGGAAAATCTAGTGAGTTTTTTATGTTGGCCCTTAATAGCATGGGGTGTGTTATTTAATAATATATGTCATAGTAAAATTGTCATATTATTATGATAGTGTAGTGGTGTAGCTTTTATATCACTTTCTTGATACATTTTGATCGTATAATCATTATGAATTCATTTTAAAGATTTACATAGTTTAATCCAACAATTCCTATAGCAAGTGTCTACTTTAACCCGGCGTTGGTACGGTGGGGTATGACATACCCCCAACCAAAGTAAATGATGCTATCAGCTCCAGCATCTGTGTACCTTCGAATTAGATCTCATATGGGGCGTTATGTAAGAATAGTGTTCAGTTCTGATTTTAGTATACAACTAAAGCGGTCGGGGGTATACCATACCCTAGGGTACTAGTGACGTTATAAGCAGCGCGTAATGAGGTGAACATTTATTTATCGTCTCAGTGCTAGTGATTTCACATGAACAAGTAAGCAAACTCATGTTATTTCACTTCCACCTCCCCGAACATTTTTGAAGGAACTAGGTTTATCTCTTCTCAAGGAACACAGTCAAGTTGAAAATTCATGTCCGTAGGAAATGAGTAGGACTTAAAAGGAGAGTCCTTATATGCATCATTTGTAGAACCAAAAACTGCACAATTCATAGACATTGTCGCTTGAATGATATTATAATATCAATATCCACAACGTAAAACCAAAGTAAAAAAGTAATCACCACAACTAAATAAAAACTAACAAACGGAACAGCTGACACTGACACCCTTGCTCATATCACGCCTTGCTCCATCTAACATTCCTCAGTTGCACCAACCTGAAAATATACGAAGTTCCTGGCCAGCAGTTACCAAAAGTTTTTTCCACAACGCGAATCGAAAATTGAATTGCGTTACGCCTCCCCATGCAGTACAACGATATATATTTCAATTCCAAGTGTGAATCAAAATAAAAAGAGATGAAGAAATGTAAAAGTCAGTCATCAAACTCAGGATCGTCATCTTCACTGCAATCCACAACTTTAATTTCAATGCCCACAATTATAGTAAACACTGGGAACATAAAACAATTAAATACGGCAACAATGTATATATTCTGAATGTTGGTATAGCTTCTAATTGTGTATGCAACCACACATAAAATAACCTAAAATAAGATAGATTGACAATAATTTAACAAAAAGTGCTGTATGGAAATTGATGTTTTTCTATTAGTAAAGGCAATATCGGACAAGAACTGTAGATTCTTAGTATAGCCAAATGTGAGACGAACACGTTGGGCACCATATGTACAAATTCATTATTGCGAGAAAGTGTAAAACGACCATTGAATAATATTCCATGTAAAATGTGTCGGCGGCAATTACCAACGAAATAAATAAACCATCAGATTTTATGGTAGTGGATTCTTACATATTAAGACCATACTATAAGAAAACAATATTCTTACAACAAATAATCAACGGAAATTTAAATGATTCAATAACGAAAACTTGGCGCCAAAAGTGTATGTCACCTTTACACCATTTCGGGCCGGGGCGGTGGCGCCCCCATCGGTCATTCTATAGGTCAATACATAAATAGAAACCCCGCCCTCTATATAAGAGTACTATTATTACGATTATAAGGTATTGCACGTGCAGAAGAAAACGCTTTTACGCATCGTAACGCACCCCACCACACCCCACCCGCTAACAGACGAAAACCACATGTGATTTATAGAATGTGAATTCATTAGCTAGCTGCAGACAGGCGCACTATCGGACGACTTTGCTATTTGAATTATATCGAAAATAGAATAAAAAAATATTTGCATATTACTCGGCAATCGTTGACGAAGTAGGAGAGTATGACATAGATGCGTCAGAAAATATATTTTTATGAACTTTAATCAAAAGTTCGCTAGTAATAATAAATTGGGATCAAATTATGTAAATCTCGGTCTACCTAAACCGATGTCGCATGAAAATAAGAATTATATGAATGATAGCTGCAACATGTTTTGCGTTAATTTAACAATGCTTTATTGGAACTACGCAGTTTTCTTTTGAAATTGTTATTTAATATTTACATCCCTCGAAGCGTTCCACTCGATATGGGTACCGATGTGGTCGCCTAAAACAGGCTGGACACGCGATGGGTCGGTTTATAGCCTAGAAACGGCCGAAATCCTTTATTTCACTTCAATGTCGATAATATAATAAATAATAAACAAATGCGCTAAACGGTTTCATCTGAATATTGTACCTTGCATCTAGCGCACACTCGTGCCCCAAAAAAATATATCCCCAAAACCATAAACAAGCGCAAACAATAATAATACTAGAAACTGAGAGAAAGTACCACCATTAAAATCTTGGGTACATTTCCGCCCAACTAATCATTAATACATCTCATTGGTAATTGAGTGTAGCCCTCTGAATATATTTTTACCACCACCATTTAACGTAGTTCACAAATTTTGGATAATGTAATTATGTGTTAGTTCTTTAAGAGGTTTAGGCCCGTGAACTACCTTTAAGAGCGATACATTGTTTTAAAGCGTGCTTTTGTGGAAGTAGTTTCACAAAGTAACCATTCTAAACGCGAATTAGAAAAATATTAATATATAAATAATTGTTAATATGTCGTTTGTATTTGGAAAAAATAAACGATCAAAACAAAGTCAGGCAACACGAAAATACCATAAACAAAAAAAGGAAAATAAATTGTTTTGTGGACGAATTAGTAGCTTCGGCTACGAATGAATATCACATTCCTTCTTTCTATCATAATAATGAAAGCATATTATTTTAAGAAATACTATTTTATATAATTCTTTATTTATATATATATATATATATATATATATATATATATATTTACGCGTGTGCTATGCGAATCTGGATATATATATATATATATATATATATTCGCTGGACTCAAAATAAAAATTAGGAAGATGAGCCCAGTGAACATTTCATTATCATATGTATTCGAATCATTATGGTCACTTTCTATACGAATTGCACTATGCGCAAGACAACCTTATTGAAAGTGCAGTTTTTGTAAGGCCTGTACACTTACTACTATTATTTTGAGAACTAACAACTCCATTCGTGGTTAATGTTGATTCCTCCCAAAAAAGAATTCTATAAAAATATCTATCGTCCATAATTAATTCTCCTATAGACAGACACAATTCTAGACGAAGGGCATAATCTCTTTCCTCAAGCATATGTACTTTTATTGCTTTATATAGATGAAATTTTACATCAGATAAAACTTTTTGCAAATAACTTATGTTTAAATCTTTTTAACTTTCCCTGCGCGTTTTTTGTCTAATCTCTTACCGAATTCAAAGCTACCAATATTGCTGCATCATTATCATCATGAATTTGTTTTTCTTCTTAAGATTCTTTACATCTCCAGTGGTATCAAATTTAATTTTTACCGTCGAACACAATTTATAAATGCATATTTTCCCGGGTATATTTAAATCGTTCAATACAATGGTGATTCTATATGTCTCGAATACGTAAGTAAATTCATTATTATTGAATTGTCAAACTAATTACTGTTATAAGATGACTTAAGGTCGTTTTAGACAAGACAATTTCTTGACTCAAAAGTTAGTCAAGATGCGAGACAATCTAAATTGTCTCGTATCATACAGCAAATTATTTGAAATATTGAATTGGATGGTAAATCGAATGGAAAAATATAACGCGTTCTATTTGTCAAGGACAAATTGCATAGGAGGAGGATATATGAATTCATTTCTTGAACAACTTTTGAGCTAAGAAATTGTATTGTCTAAAACGACCTTTAGATTAACAATTGCAATTTTCCGCTTTTGAAAAAATATTCCTATGTTTTGTACAAAATACTTAATAAATAATTTTATTAGAAAGAAAAAATGTACCGCTGACTGAATGTCACCTGTTATTTGTGCCATTTTTTCAAAATATACGTTCCATTTAGGTAAAGTATGTTTTTTGTTGTTGAAAATTTCGAGAATAGATAATTTAATCAATATATCAGACTTAAATATTAGGCACGTATACAGATTTTCATAACATTTACAAAAAATTATAAAAATCCTACAAATAAAATCATATTTCATAACAACAAAAATTCCAAGATTATTATGATACGTAAAGTAGTGTGAAATGTGTCCCTGTGAAATTTTGAGTTATGAGTGCTACTTATTGCATTTTTGTATTCAAAATCACCCTCTATGCGTGGAGAATGAAAATAATACTGTAAACCCTGGAAGGATACAGAATTGTGGAAATTGACTATTTCCTTAAGAAGTGTTTGATTCTGCAACAAGAACATATTGCACTAGTGGTTCATTACAACTGGACTAAATACGGAAGGGAATTAGCAGCACATTCATATTGAAATGTAGTGGATGTCATATATCTGAACATATACAATCAGAGAAAGTTAAGGTTGCGAATAAAGCTATTATTTGGGGAACACTATCTATCGGAGGGTGCTACAGTCACACTGAAGAAATGATGAGTGTATTAAAAATACCAATAATGACCAAGAGAACATTGTATAAATTACAAGAAGGCAACTGTCAGACACTATATGAGGAAGCAAGAAATATATTTTTGACTCAATTCCAGAGTTTTCGTACTAATTATAGTTAAATAAATAAACTTTTAACTTTTAACACTTCCAAAATAATAAGTCTAGTTGAAACAAATGGTTTCCTCATATAGCGTCTGACAGTGGCCATATAAATTAACATTTCGTGAGCGTAATTGCACATTGTTATTCGTAAAACATTAGTAATCAATTTTATAGTTGTTTTACTTACCGTGAGTAGTCGCTACACAACGGCAAATAATTCCACACCTTTTTAGCCATTACTTGGCTATGGACATTGAATGGAACCATTATCATATATTAATTTAAACAATAGCAAATTGTTACCTATCTATTAGACTATATCATTTAGCAAGAAAACACACGGAAAAAATGTCTCAGTTTGTTAATATTTTTGGTCTTTGTAGGTATTTAACATTACAACAACAGCTTAACATATTACTTTTTAAGGTCTTTAACTGACCATACAAAGTAATATAAACATCATTATTACACTGATATGTTTAAGCTGAGGTGAAGTGGAATCCTGTCCCTTTTTTTTTCAGATATTTGGGAATTTGAAAATCCTTTCAACAAATATTAACAACAAAATATCTTTGTACAGTTGTTTATCATCAGTCTTGTATTTAAGAAGCCTACTGAGAGCAGGAATAACATGAAACCTATAATATCTGGGTTATATGCTTCATATGTCATTCAATAATTATATGTACATAATATTATATAATGTATGTTATATAAATGTCTATTTAGTTTGAAATTGAAATATACCATTAAATCATATATATATTTTATTTTTACCCTCAAATACAAGCTATTTGTTGATTTTAATTACATTGAAAATCACAAACTAAAATAATATGTTAGTTGTGATTTTAAATGTATTTAAAATAATATATCTATCCGTTCGTTTTCAATATAGTTCGTAGATCGGCACAGCTGCACTATCGCATACTCAATTCAAGGTCACGCGGACTGCATGGTCCATATTTTCAGCGCTCTCTATTGCCAAACGGCTAAACAAATATCTCGATATAATTGCGGAATTCTGCATGAATTTGCTTCGAATGTAAAATTACTAATATTTTGTTAGTATTTTAAGACTTTCTCAAAAACTACTTGACCAATTTCAAAAAACATAACACGGAAATGTAGTTCAAGTAATAGCGCGTATAGTGACACTGAGCAATATGTAGAAATATAACTATATACTTGTACATTGGTAAAAGCATATACGATTTTTTCATGTACTGACTTTAACAATAACATACAAAATGTAGAACCATATTTCAAGTAATTAAAGTACCTTACTATTAACTACAATGATTCAGGAATTGATTAGTATATATTTTGAAAATATTACTTTGATACAACTTAAGAAATGCTCAAAAGAATTGATGCTTGTCGCCCCATAAGCAACACATTGTAACATAAAATCATGGTGGGGAGTATACCGCCTTCTTAAGGGAAGTTTCCTACGGCATGCAACAAAAGCGTGCGACATTTCTTGGCTAGACAAATAAAATGGATTGCGTGAAGCGCTGACTAAATATAAAACAAGAAAAGATTGCCAAATGTTCGAACACGTGCTCGGGACGGAAAGCGGTAAGGCAGCGTTGTTGCTTTTACTTGATAAAAAATACCGACTTCATCGCAAACGGGGTAAATAAAAATGCCGAAACAACGACTGAATAATGAAAGAGTTGCTCAAAGAAAATCTGCCTTACCGAAATCCACAACAATCACATGGTTAACACTATGTCTGCCAAGACAAATTCACCCACAACCTGCTACCAACACGGATCACAAGGAAGAAAGCGATCGTTTTCCGATCGCCGCGCAGCCAAGCCGCGGGACTCAGCCAAAGTAGCACAAAAAAACTTATACTTAAATAGAACATACATAATATAAAGTGGTAATTTCTATTAAATTCAGATCGTGCGTCTGCTGACTGCTAAACAAATCAATTTGTTATTATTAAATTAACTA
This sequence comes from Lordithon lunulatus, assembly GCA_963942505.1. NCBI lineage: Eukaryota > Metazoa > Arthropoda > Insecta > Coleoptera > Staphylinidae > Lordithon > Lordithon lunulatus. Next base: position 28,446,777 of record OZ012669.1, read on the forward strand.
CAAACAATATGGGTTGCATACAGCCAAAAACCGTTTAAACAAATCACAGCGCGAAAACTTAAAATTGCGAGAAAACAAGGAAGGAAAAAAAATCGTTACAACTTATTGAAAAGAATGCGATAAATATACTTTATTAAATACCTCCAAACATAAGCGGCTGTAGTAAAAATCTTGAAAACTAAGGAAACATGTGAAACTATCTCTCTAACTCTAACTACTAACTCTCAGACCTTTAGGTTACGCAACATGTGTACTTAACATAGCTTAGAACTAGAATTACCCCGGCGCATTCACCAATATGTCGCGGATAGAGCGGTTAAGATCTTCAGGGATCGGTATTTCTTTCATTTCATCTACACCCAGGTATCTCCATGGCCGAGTTATTATACTCAGCAAGGCAGACAAAGAAACAAGAAAGAGAGTTTTTTGCCTGGAGCACGGCTATTTCTGCGTAACTCGAGCGCAATATGCCCGGTAGCCACAAACGGTAAATATACTTGCGACATTAAGCTGTTAAAGTATACAGCATTTTCTAGGATGGCATTCAGTGCTTAAGGAATTTTATTATTCTTATAGAGATAATTATTATATAATAATAATTTTGGATAATGAAGACAAAATGGAAATGGGTCTATAGTTCGATAAAATTGACCTGTCCCCAGATTTATAAATTGGTAAACTTTTAATTTTCTCTGAGAATATTCCTTCGGCCATACCTTTATTGAATATAAGAGAAAATGGATTTGCAATTACTTCCGTAATCTCTTTAAGCAACATTGTACTAGTGTTACACTGTACTAATGTTGATATGGTTATCAGATCTTTACATCTTTACATTTTTTATCTTTTACATCTTTACCGAACATCACATGGATAATCATTGCAGAATTAAAAGGTGAGTCAGACAAAGATGCTTGATGCAATCTAGAAAATGCCGGAATAGAAATCATCCGAAAGTATTAACTGAATTGTAGTTGAAACAATCGAGAGCAGAATATTGTATTTTCTATAAAACGACCAAGGGTGAAAATTCAAAATGCACAATGCAATAAATCAGCAGAGGCAACTATTGACATTTTGGGTAACCATTTATTTCTGCGGTTCAATCCAGAACATGGGCATAGTTAGCTATACTAAAGAAACTATTTTCTTTTTTATACTGAAAGAATTGTTAATTCCGGGATATCTCATCATGAGTGACGCAGAGCTAGAATCCGGTACTGTCCCGCAAAATCCAGGACGTGCCCATTCGTCCTTATTTGCAAATTGGCTTATGTTATGTCTATCCCAAGTGCAAACCGCCACCACACTTAAACAGTGGACATTGACCGAATACCCGAACATATACAAAAGTCATTTTAACAACAAATGTATATATATATATATATATATATATATATATATATATATATATATAAATTAACCTTTATTTGGCATCAAGAAACAAACAAATGTAATTCGTTTCATTTGTATTACGTTTTAGCAATTGCTCTGCGGAATAAGTATTAATGAGATCTGTTTGAGACGACAAAGAGAGTACATGACGAAACAAATTTTCAAGGAAATTGCGTTTAAAGATTTCGAGAGAATCACATTGAACATTTTTATATAACCATATACAAGTTGTATATGATCGTAAAGAGAATTAATCGAATAATATAATAACTGCAAAAAGTATATAGCGTCATTTGAGAAACGATACATTTACACTTCGGGCCAAACCGGAAATTAATGTTATTTTCTAAATATGCCACAAATTAGTTTACGTGATCGTGAAATAAACAGTGTTCCCTCTTATTTGGATCACACTGTATACTTGGAATCACTATCCATAGCATTCTTCTGTAGAACCAGCATTAACCAAACAGTGAAAAGCTTACAAAAAATTATTTTATAATAAGAAAGCATTTCTTAACGGACCCACCATTGGGAAGGGGGGTTGTTGGATATTTATTGCTCAGAGATCAAGGGGATAAAGTTTCCTTGAATGTGAAAAAAGAAAATGCACCGTACATTATATTATAGTATTCTTAGTATTGTAAATACATGACATGTGTTATAGATAATCAATGACAAGTTAGCAATATGTAGACGAATTGGAGAATCTCAAGGTCTTAGAGAGGAAGAAAATGGATGAATAAGGATGGCGATGAAGAAACACAACATAATAAATACTGATGAATGGGTAATTAATGACTGCACATGAAATTGGATGGAGAATTGTATAAATATTGGCGCCAGACGCATATAACACTCCTGCTGACGTCACGAGCCAGCACTGAGGCCTTGATATATAGTATATGGTGGTAATATAGTATAAATTGCGATTTCTGTCTTAATATATTTTAATGGTACACGGAAAGTAACTAGAAGGTATTTTTTAATAAATGAATTACTGCAGATACAAAAAGTATCTAACTATCGGATGAACTATGGTACCTGCTTATTTCAGTATCTATCTCATAGCTTAATTTGAAACATCCTATTTTTCACAATAAACTCTATAAAGACCGTTATTTGGTACCCTTATAATATTAGACCCAGTCGTGTAAAATACTATGTTTACTATTTTTCACTTCACCAACGCCACTACCTTACTCTAAAAATGCTTGCATTAAAAATAAAACCTTACTGCCTGTATCATAACTATTCAGCCACATTTAATTACGTCTCCAATAGAAAGTCCATATATAAAAGTATTAAATAGAATATGCGATGTGTCTTACCTCATGGAAACCCCTGTTGGGCATGGAAATCTCAATGCTGGCTTCATCATATTTAGGGCCGCCATCGACGGGTCCATAAATTGGTATATTAAAGTAGACGGTATCGGTGGGAGTAGTATAGGACGTCTGTTGGCAATAACAGTTGGGTCTCGGCGACTATTTCGTTGCTGCATAGGTGGCAATTGAAATTGGGGTCTGCCCTGCTCCACTAAGTACTGAAAAAGCACAAAAATACTCACAGCTAGTGCCAATAACCACAACTGACCTATTAGAGCTCGAAAACAATCATTCAACGAATTGAAAAACATTTAAACCAATAATGAGAAGACCGTATAGCAGATATGTGCCAGCAATGTTTTTTTTTCTGAAATAAAAAATGGTGACGATCAGACGAAACTGAAAAAAATTACAAACAATAATTCCGTAATATCCTTAAATAGAGGACAGATCGGGGTATCTGTGGCCGTCGGTACTGCATTTGATATGGAACAATACAAGTTACAAGAAAAATGTCAAAGAATGGAAATAAGAGGGACATTTCTCTCTCATTAAGTCATATGTAATTGATCAAACAGTTTAATTTTCAATCAACCTTTATCAAACACTTCAATAGAGCACCTAGAAACGAAATTAATAGCGGGGTACTACAAGTAGGCTATATATCTGGGAAACAGTTGCACTACAATTAACTTTGCTGATGACTCCACCACTATCACTGCAGGTGAAATGTTGGATGTTATTGACAGAGGCAATCATGTGTTTTCGAGGTTTCAGGTTTGGTGTGAGCTAAATGAACTAGAACTAATTCAAGAAATATCAATTCATTGCAGATTTCGTGAAATAGGCGAGCTCCACACTGCCTGGTACGCAAAACGAGCATGTGATATTTACTAATTATTGCATTAGTCTTTAATTTATGTTGTAGGACTGTTTTTAGTGATAGTGATTAAAATATTTACCAAACCTCAAACCATCATTAAACCCCACCTGACATCCTTCTTTGCATAGAATTGTGTTATAAATGTCAAATTTCTTGTTTTATGATGCTAGGACTTTAGATTGGTTCGGCGGATTACGCGAAATATATAGCTTATTTCGTGAATTGGGCAGTGTACTTCCTTTCCTCTTTCATGAACTGGGCAATGGAAATATCTTTTCATGAATTGGAAAATGGACCTGCCTATTAATAAACATAGTTTTAATTGTTTTACAAATAATGTTATATTCTAGATATACAATAAACTGTCTTTTATTTTTTACAAATTTGCAAAATATTGCAATATTATGGGTTATTCGGTGAAATAACGTGTCTTTTTCGTGGAAATCTAGTTATGGTATGCGTTCATCACTGGCACGTAAATGGCTATGTACAGTACATTAAAAAAACTGGACATGGATGCCCAGTTCGTACGCCTACAAATATTGAATGTTAGAGAGCTGCTATCACAAGAAGTGCTAACAGGTCTGATAATCGGCAATCACTAGCTATATGAAAATGCAGCATGATATTCACAGGGTCCTTCAAGACGCTTTAAACTTCTTTATTACAAATTCCAAATGGCACAGCAATCTTAGAAATCAAGGTAAGGAAGCAACGTTGACATTTTTCAAGAACTTTTAAACCGATATCGAAAACCAATACATTTTTATATCGACGACAGATTTTAGACATTGGGAAGCTGAACATTCTGGCAAAATATTTCCAATAGAAGAGTACAAAGGTTTGGTGAGATATATACCCATATTGTTTCTTTATTTTTTATATAACATGAAAATATCCGTTTGGTAATTGTCAATTCCGAGTACAATATAAATATCTTGTAATTTCTCGATTTGGAAAATTGGCCGCATTTTCCATTCTGAATTCAAGAAGGTGATCGAGGGCATTTGTAAGAAATTTTTTTTAACAAATGTCAGTAATAACTCCCACATATTTAAATCCAATATAATGTGCAGCTAATAGCACATCGGATTAAAATATTGTTTCACACCACTAAAATAACATTTAAATCACTTGTTATGTGAGATTTATGTCGGTCATGCGTGTATATTATGTATATTAATTAGGAATTTTTGTTCGTGATATATATTTAAATATTCAGCAATCAGTGTCGATATATCTGTACCACTAGATACAAACAGTAATTACTTTTACTTCCAACTTGTATTGACTAGTCGTCCATTTTTGAACAAGTGCCACGACTAAAAAGTTTATCATGAGTGGTAAATAATAATAATAATAATAATATTAACAAAAAAAGAGAGGTTAAGTTTCGAAATTGGCGATTTAATTGATTTTTATTATCATATTCCTTGCCTTCTACCGTAAGATGTAGGTGTTTGTCTTTTACTTTTATCCTTTGTAATTGATTTATACCACGCTAAATTCGAATTAACCACCAATTTAATACTAATGCAGAAAACAATACAAACAAAATACATAATTTGAAAATCAAGTTCAATACTGAGTTATAAAAAAGTAGCAAATAGAAGTGAACTAGTAACGGCACTGACGATTTATATGTTTCAAAATTGCCATACTTCAATTCCTTTTTGTTTTCACAAAGTCCGTCAGCAGTGGTATTTTAATACGCACAAAATTGAAATCACCATGGCCACAATATATCGTGTCGATAATTTAGTTGTGTTAATACTGACTAAGAGACTAAGAGAAGTATGTACGATATTAATGTGAGGCAGGGATATGTAAGTGGTAGATATATTTCTAGCATATATTTCTCTTAAGTATATTTGTTAAAGAAGTTATCGGAGATAAATAAATGTATTATGGAAACATTAAGTAATGTCAATTCAGATCATAATATGCAGTACGAGCTTATATCTGACACACACTATGTTCATAGAAGTTGAAACGTGCCCTTTGAAAGATTTTTTTCGAATAATAAAAACTGTAGTTTAAAATAGGGAAAGCTATATAACGATATGTAGAAACTGAAATTATTAATTACTTTCAGCATAATTTGATGACTTTCCTAAAATTGTTGAATTTAAGATAGTTTATTTGAATGAAACTCGTCCTGGCATGCATATATAATTGAACGTTTATTGTCGTGGATAAGTGTGAATTTTCCTACAAAATATCGTACCGTATATCTGTACCGGAGTACAAATTTTGATCTGTAGTACTGCTACTTTATCTTAGCTATAGTAACAGCTATAATTAGACTCACCAGAGTAAACTGCTGCCTGTGGCTACGAAGCAGGATCTGCAGGTCCGATGAGCGCCTGGGGGCTGAATGGCTGCTATAACACAAAGTTATAGCAATAAAACTTGTAAAACAAAATTCACGCGTTTGTCAATAACATATCTTAGTTGCGAGGGAATTTAACTGTTTTCTTACAGTTACAGTAAAGTGACAATAATAATAATAATCATAAATAATAATTAATATAAAGGTGGGTTTGTGCTGACATCAAATAAGAAATAAATTTAAAAATAAGAGAACAATTCCTGAAGCATATTTTGACTATATTGTTTAGTGACAAACTAAGTGATACGAAGTTAATGGTAAGGGTACGTGCTTATTTTGTGATCAATTACATCCTTATCTTAATTTCTCATGTTTTATTTCATATTTTGTCACCCTTTCCCTAACCTACAAGATTATAAATAACTGTGTTCTTGCGTTCCATTATTTATTTCTATTTTGTTTTCGATATTATTATTAGCTGTTATCAAGTAATTAAGTAATAAAAAAGTAGTTGCTATGCTATAAAGATAGAAATATATTGTAGGACACTTGATTATCGCAATATGAAGATCAACTTGTCACGCATAAACTAGAATATCTAGATAGGTTTGTATAATTTTTATCGAAATTACTAGATGAATCGAAATTCTAATGCAAATTTAGAGCACAAACAATGTTTATTTCCTCAACCCGTCAATTTTAAAATGGTACCAAATATTTATTACACAGAAGTATTCGTAGTAGTATTTAACATTGCCGTTAAAGTAGTATAATTCTTTACATGTGCATTAAAGTAGCTAAAAGGGTAACTATTATTCTTTTAATCCCCCGATAATTATCTTTGCTTCTCAGTAAACCTCTGAGAACGCGTGGACAACATCTCCCGCGATGGTGTTTGAACCCTCTCTCCCCGACACTCGCTACAAAACTAGGCTTGGTGAAAATAAACAATATGCCCTAATTTACTTGTTTGTTGAACGCTGGTACAATATCCAGTTTCCTCCAGCGCAGTACAAGATCGACTGACTCCCGCTGGAGGCGCTTCGCATCATCCTCGCTCTCGAAGGTGGTCAAAATGCCTCCGACTAATATGCAATTTGGCACTAGAGTACGCTACACAATACAGATAAAAATATAAATTTTAGAGCATATATTGAATCCTAATGTTAACCTTGACATCCTTTATGGACATATTTTCATAAAACATAATTTTGATTATCGTCCTCCTACTACACGAATGCCTAATATGTTGATTTGCAAACACACAAATTATTTTAAGCATACGTTTGCGTAGCTAACTCTGATCACAACAGTTTATAAAAAAAAAGTGTTAGGGCAAAGGTAAAGGGAGAAGCCAGCATTCGGGAGAGAATTATCTTTATTTCACAGAAAGCTCCTTGAACACTGAGGAATGTGGGCACAATCGATGATTCCTGCCCTCTTCCTCTTCAATGTTCAGTACAAAGCGAGCAGCGCCTGTACCAATTAGGCTGGGTAAAAATAAATAATTTCCTAAGTTACCTGTTTTTTTATGGCTGGTCCAATATGTACCGTCCATCGTGCAGGACAAAATCGTCGGACTCCTGCTGGCAGCATTGGCCGTTGTGCCGTAGCTCTGAAAAATTGCAGTAACTCGTCCTCGGTTGTGATGGCTGAGAAGCCGCGGACAAATATGCACCAGTGTACCTGGAATGAGATATGAACGAGACTTGTTCAGCGGCACTTTGAATGACATTGTAGGATTAAAAACCAGGGCATCAGAAAATACATAACATCTAACTTGTAACAAGTATCAATATTGTCCATATTTTAATTGACATAAATTCCTTGATTTGTAAATTGTTTTGGAACCGAACACGATCGGATTTGTTTTGAAATGAATCTAACTAAGTCGATAACTAGTATAACATAAAGAAACTACTAATTTGGATACTGATTTTCATTGTATGCAATGAAAATTTGGCCTAGAGCCCGTACAAATCATTAAAATGCCCTGCAACCTTTATCGCTTGCACATGTATGTAATAGTAATTTACGTTATTAGTGCAGGAAGGCAAGTTTTAAGAGCCAATTCGGGAAACGGCCTTAACGCACGAATAATGTATCTTATTTTTTGTAGGAATAAATACTTCATATTTATTAAAGTTATTTAAAGTTGTTGTGACAAATAGGTTATGTCACACTTCCAATTACATATATTTTTTCTATATTTTCTTGAAAATTATATTTATTCAGTGCCATATCATTAATTTTTAATGCTATTTGAAGTATAAGAGTTGTACGCTGTGCTTGCATGCATTCTCATATTTATAAATACACATTTACATTGGTACTGAATTTTAAGTTGGCAACACTGGCTGCTTCCCGTACTAGCGCGGGAAGTAGTATTTCCCGCACCCAAATCAATTCGGGAAATGACTTGTCTTAGGACATGAGCACAAAAAGGTATATTTCATGTGAAAGTAGTTGTACTGTTAGTTAGTCCAAATAATACGATGGATGATAAAGCGGTTTATTCAAACAGGACAGTATACAGAGGACGTAAAAGTTTCCATCGGCCAATCGGATAAATCGCAATATCATTACGATCGGGATAGATATGTCTTGGATATTGGGCAGTAAATTTAAATAACGGCATGATCATGTGGGGAGCTATTATTTTTATATTCTGAAAATTAAGTAGTAAAGTAGTAGTTAGAAATTTAAACAAATAAAACAAAGGTATTTAATTTTGTAACTACAGGCTATAACCGTGCTATGATTTGTAATTCAAATCAACAAATTCAACGCAACAACAACATTCGGCGGTAACAAATGCACATTTACATTGTGCTTATGTCGTCTTGTATACTGTTCTTTCATACAGACTACATAGAAACAAATAAGTAATTAATTCAATTTTCCGATTAAGACGGCAAAGATTAAACATTATTTGCCAATCTTACCACACTGTGTATAATTTGGTGGCGGGCTGATCTGGGTATTGGCCAACGTGCCGACGTGATTACCCGGCGAATTCACCATTAAGTTTGCACTACTGCTAGTTCCAGTCGATCCCTGGATTGTGTTGCTCTGCACCGGTGCCGACATTATTGCAAAATCCAGTTTACCTGTCCCCTGAAGTGACGTGAATAAGTGAGCAAACCGACAATTGAACGCCGAGCAGCGGGCAAAATGACGGTGTCTGCAAACCGCTCGATAAAATTCGTAGCCGTTGATATTCTCAAGTCAATGATACGATATGAAATCCCTCTCAAAAATATTTTAATTAATCATGAACTTATATTAAATTCAAACGAAAATTATCAAATTCGCTAATGGCATATAGGCAGCACATTTAAGAACCGATCAATATAAATGCTACAACATTTTCAACAACCAAACAACAATAAGTACGGCGTGAAACTTTCGATTGAGGCGCGCCAAATTAATTGAAGATGTAACTTACAAAGAAATAATAGCACGTTATGACCCAACTGACACAACTGCAATGATGCTAAATACGGGGTATACAAATCATACTGAAATACATACATACATATTGCGGGAAGCATAAAAGTGATTTTCGCTATTTAACATTTCTGCAAGAAAATCGCTTGTATTTTGGACTTTGCTGCATATTGAGTTGCCTAGGTGAGCATAGGTGCTCGGGCCAGGGTCATGTAACTCTTACGAGAGCGCTGTGATTGGCTGGAAGAAATGTTTCAGGTACAAAGGTTAAATGGCGTTAGGTCGCTAGTAAATATTTTGAATATAGGCAGCTTTTCCCACATGCTCGCATTCGTATCCAACTTCATACAACTTTTATGTTGTTATTGAAAGCGCATTTTCCTTTTTCTTGTCTTGCGTGCTTTGGAGTTATCCATAGTTTTAAGGCAATATTAAAAGCAAAACGCATTCTAATTCAGTTAGTCTAAGTTTTACTATTTTATTACCTTGTATTGGGCATTATTACATTGTGGTAAGTAATGACTTGTGAATGTTTACATAGGTTAAAATAATACATATTGTCTCTTAGCACCACAATGGTTCATAAATGTATCGTTGAGGGGTGTAATAACCGTATGGATAAGTATGCAATGTACAGTATACCCTGTCCGAGGAAACTGCAGCATAACCTTTGACTTGCTGTTATTGGCAATGCCCAATTGAAGACGAATGCCCGAGTCTGTGGTATACATTTTGTAGGGGACCCAAAAGTACACTGAAGACTACTTCCACATGAGGTTCCATCCTTACATTTACCAGACCCCACTATCAGAAGTATTGGTGCTTTAGAACCTCATAATGACCATCAGATTGCTGTTGAGATGGATGAAGGAAGATGCAGATGAATGCCATGAAATAATGCAAGTAAGTAAAATTATTTCTAATACACTTACAACATTAATTGAAGAATGTTCTAAATATAAAATAGCTAGTTTGCATGTATTACATAAATATATTATTAGCTGGTAGTGGTGGAATGCATGAGATAGAGGTATTTTTCAAACAAATACAACACAGTAAAGCTGAATTAAAGCATAAAGATGGTAAATTAAAGTAAAGGATTAGAAGATGATGGTGCTAATCGCTCTGCCAAATTCGTGGATCATGTTCAGGTTTACATGTTAAGAGGGATTTTTAGAAAGTGGAAGACACTGATAGCTTTAACTTTTTGCCAATCTTTCAGAAATGTACCTGATATTGTGAGCATGTATAAAAGGATTGTTAGGTCTATTACGGAAGTTGGTTTTACAGTAATTGCATCAGTATGATATCAAGGTGCAACAAATGTGAGGGCTATGAGGATGCTTATTGAAGAGATTAGGTTGAATTTCTTGAGAGCTAGGAACCAAAAGAGTACATTATAAGTATAGATAATACCCAAGTGGTACCCTTATTTGATCCTCCTCACTTATTTAAAAGTCTTCGAAAGAATCTCATGAATAAGGATTTAAATTTCACTCTTAATAACCAATTGCAAAATGGCTTCATATTGTAAATGCATTTTATTTAAATGCTGACCACCATACTAGTATTTTGCCCTCAAGTGTAACTTTGACTTGTGTATTACCTAGTCTATTAACAAATTAAAGGTTTCAGTATGTATGAAAGTTTTTAGCCATAAAATGGCTACTACTATTGAATGGCTGGCTCATGCTCCTTTTGTTGGTAATGATTAACGAACGATATGTTCAGATTGGAAATTTGTTTGATAGTGGAAATTTTCATCAAAATTGTTAAAAGAAAATAACTACTAATTTATTGTTGCAGAATTGTTGATCAGCGGCCTTATTTCCTCATTCACTAATTATAATGTATTTTATTTAAATGTATTTTATCATTGAAATATATTATTAAAACATTTTATTTACTTTATTTTTGCCCTTTGCAATTATTAGTTATTAATTGATTTTATTGTTTGGTTATCTTATTAAATACATTGTGAATCAAAAACTAAAATAAATATATAAGTATTATATTGCTATTTTAGTTTTTGATGAGCAATGTATTTAAAATAAGATAACCAAAGAAAATATGTAAGCGCCTCTACTGTATTGTGCTGGAACTAATAAGTAGCGAAGTCGCAAACCACCCTTGGAACTTGGCTATTACTTTTGGTACACAACATAGATGTCGAAAAAGTTGGTGCCGTAATATTTCTAGGGACTTTCGCATCTAGGGTTGTCTATGGCTCGGGCACTGCTGGTGTCATCATATGGTGAGGTGTGTTTCTGTCTTCGTGTGGTGGAACAATTCTTGGAGGTGTTGGTAGGGGTGTGTAACGGACACAACAAAACTCGGTCGAGCGGGTGGCTGCAGATGGTGCTACAGACGAGCATGCGCCCGTCGTAGCGAGAGCGATGACCTTGTAATTATTAATACTTATACAGGTAACCTTCATATAACACGGGAGTTACATTCCAAAAAAAGCCCTGTTATGCTAATCTGTATTATACGAAACAAAGAATTAGTACGAGTTAGGTTCCAAACATGAAAAAATCATACTATTATATTTTCATAATTAAGATAAATATCTTTATTAAAATTTTCTTCTGAAGTAACACAATAATAGTGGTATGTAACCTATCCCCAAATGGTGGGAGGATTCATGCTACAGCGTGGGTGCGGAAACTAGAACAACCGGTGAGAACAACGCGCGGACAGGAAGTCGTGGCGGGCTACCAGAACAAGTCGCCAGCATGTGGATCCCGCACCACTGTCGCCCGCCCGATGGATGCATTCATGGTACTAGTCTCCGCACTTAACCTATTATCCTCCAAAAAGGAAGGTGAAGGTGCTACCAGAAGATATTTTGAGCGACCACAGATATATAACTTATACGATAGAACCTAGAGTGGCGCACGGCTCCGGCAGCAATACCTGTCAACTACCAACCGGGTGAAGAGGTGGCTGATAGAGATGGTTTAGGGGCTACTCAGATCCCCTCTTGAAGGCATGACGATGCAAGAGACGGACGATCCCAACGAAATGGCAGAAGACTTCGACCGGCAATTGCAATTCCGTTCAGATCAACTGGGACAAGAAGACGCGCGACATAGAGGTGGAGATGGCCCTGGCACAGTAAAAACTAGGAAAGGCAGCGGGGAAAGATGGGCTGAAGGCAGAGGCTTTCAAAGAGCTACCGGAGGAAGGAAGGGAGAAGGTGTGGCAGAGTATTAACAGGTGTGGAGTGAATAGGAGGAAGTGCCGGAAAAGTGGCGTGTGGGGGTGGTGGTTCCGGTGCACAAAGTCTCCTCCTTTGTGCCTCGGACTAAAAAACTTGGGCGGGGATAACCTAGTAATGGCGTGCAAGATCTGGGATGCGTGTGTAAAACCTATATTGTTGTATGGAGTGGAAGTGTGGGGATTGCGTAAATGGGAGGTAATAGAAAGGGAGCAAGGTTGGTTTCTGAAGAATCTGCTAGGGCTCGAAAGGTCGACACCAAGGGCAGTGCTGTTGCAGGAGACAAGTCGTATGACTATGTGGTGGGAGTCGTGTGTGAGGGTTGGGAAGTTTGAGGAAAGATTGCAGGATTTGGGCGAGGAAAGACTGGTACGGGAGGTATGGATGAGGTGTAAGAGTAGAACAGAGAGTAGATGGAAGAATAGAGTAAGGATGTATGAATGTGTGGGTATGTCTGAGGTGTGGGTAGAGGAGAAGCTGAGAGAAAGGGGTAGCCTAGGAACTGAGATAAGGGAGAGATTGAGGGATATTGAGTGGCAAAGCAGGGGAAACTCCCGAGCTACTTAGCCAGCGGAGAGTGGAGCAGAGAGGACAAAGTATGCATGGCAAGAGCGAGGTGTGGTTCAGAAGAGCGAGGAAGAAAAGTGTGGATGGGGCTGGGGTATACCGCGTGCGCGCTGTTTAGGTAAGGGAGTGACACGTGGTGGCACCTCAGCAAAGAATGTGAGGGAGTGAAAGAAGAGTGGGTTGGAGAGTGCAGAAAGCTGAACAATGGTTAGGAGAGGATGGGAAAGGCGTCAAAATCTGTAAGAGGTTGACGTGGGAAAGGAAATTGGCGAGGGCAGTCTTTTTTGATTTCTTTCTGTGAAAGTACTGTTTTTTTTCGACTGGAATGTGTGTAAAAGGGAAAGGTTGGGCTGATATGCTAAATAAAGGTCTTTACTGGTGGTGCCAGGAGGTCGCGGATGCCAGAAGGAAAGCCAGCAGGTCTAGCAGACAGGTCCAGAGGGCGATAGCGGTCGGGGCACCAACAAACCACCTCCAGGACCAATACCGGACTACGCGAAGGGAGTAAAAGCTCGTCATCATCCGGGAGAAAGCCGCGAACGCGTCCCACGCGTCTTTGTCTTGGAGCATCCTGGCACCGATGTCGTCTGGGCCGGTGTCACCAACCTGTAACCAGAGATTACGTCTATTCATTTCCCAACGGAAGATGGTGTGGACCGGATCATCGAACCCACCACAGTATCTATGAGTCAGCCTTCCCTATCTGGTGGAGGTATGTTTGAAAGACTCCATGTCCGGATATGGTCTGGGTGGTCCATGATCCAGGTCCCCGTGTCCCCTGGTGACCCACAGCTCCACGCGTGGGATAACCCTCCTGGCCCAGTCACCCTTTGTAGTCGTGTCCCATCTCGCCTGTCATTTCCGGAAGGTTTCCTCCCTTGCCTTCTCTCGCGCCTCCTTTTTCGTGGCCCCGTTCTTCTTAAGATCGTACGCTTTCGCTCGCTCAGTGATGAGTAGGTCCCCGGGACCTCCACCGCATACGTGGATATGGTGCGGTAAGCCCTACATATCTTTATAGCACTGGTGCGTAGAACCCGTCACAGCCTCTGGTGTTGGTAGCCCTCGCCCCGGCGGAGGCTGCGTACGTCCGTACGGTTTTCTAGACCTAGCAAAGGCCTTTGATACAGTACCACACAATATACTTCTACAAGAACTAAAAAAATACTAAAACGACACTATAAGCGAACCATTAACAACTAATATGGATGTACCACAAGGTACGGTTTTAGAACCTATACTATTTACTGTAGATATTAAATCTTTACCTAAACTTAAAATTGATGCTACCATAATATCTATGCGGATGACACTGCGCAAGTATTTAACACTAAAAGATGGGAAATGGCTAAAGAATTTACTATAAAAGGTTTCAACATTGTTAGAAATTTGATACATCACAACAAATTATCACTAAATCTAACAAAATCAAAATATATGGCATTCTTACTAACATCTGGCAATAGACGACCAAGCTTTTCACGTATACTAGTTGAAAACGATATAAAAATAAACGAAGAACCTCAAATAAAATATCTAGGAATATTAATTGATAAACACCTAAAATAGGAAGAACGTAAATAAATTAACACTTAACGTAAAGAAACTAATTCGTAAATGTTACTTAATACGCAACATTTTACCTTTACGTAATAAAGATTTACAATCCTTAAACATTGCACAAAAATAGATATTAAAATTAATTTACAATTTCACAAATTAACAGGTAATCGATAAATGTTTCACAGCATTTTCAGCCAATGGAACATGCCATTATTTTTTTTTAATCTTATAAATATATAAATTAATAATTTGTAAATATGTATGTACATTCAAGTGCCTATGTGCATTAACAGGGCTAATATTAATTACTGTAACTTTACATTACTAAACGCAATAATGTAAAAGTAATAAATGTAAATAAGTAAATAAATAAATAAGTGGTCTTGTCCTGGTTTGGGTATAGTAATTATTGTCCCTGTCTTCCAGGCCAGTGGAAGAAGTCTTTTTTTTAACCAAAAGTTATATTGTTTCCATATGCATGTTATGTATGTCTTCGTCAAGTTGTCTCAGTACTACTTTTATAATCTCTCTGTTCATTTAAAACTACGAAGTACTTTTCCTCGTCTATGTCTTGTATTAGGTCATCGTTTATTGATAATGTATTACATTCATTCTTATACCATTGTTCTACAGTATGTTCTTTACTTAAGCCTTGTGTTGCTATATTAGCATAGCTGTAAAAGTTTCCCCGAAATGGCTTGCAATCAATTTTGCTTTCTCAGTGTTAGTCATGTACTAGTGATTGTCGTATATTAGTTAATTCGCTTTGAAATATCTAATTGAATTTTCGTCCATGCGTTTATTCTTTAACTTCTTTGACAATTGTTTTTCTAAAATAAATATGTTGTTCGCATGTCATACTTAACGTATATTCATAGTATAATTAATAATGACATAATACTGCGGTGTGGTACTGCTGTATCGACAACATATTTGCGTTACAAAAAAGTGCGTGAGAATAATAGCTGGTTTAAAAAAAAGCTACAAAAATCACTTTGCCAACCTAAACATATGCACAGTACCTGAATTATTCATCTTAAGCAGTTTTCGTTTATCATAATTTGCTGCATAGGAAGGCGAATGGTTGGCGTGGGTCTCAGAGGTACTATGGAATGACGATATCCATACTACGTCAACACTTTAAGAAACGCCTACAGTCTAGAAAAGACAAGTCCAACAAATCCCAGTTTTACGTCCTCGTCGTGACCTATGGGTGCCGGGTGTATTATGGGTGTACGTGGCGCAGTAGACGGAAGGGGATGAGATGCAAGCCTCCGGCGTCTCAAAATTGGAACAAATCAACTAAGGGAAGAAATCCGAACAAAAAAATCCTGGTCCTTTAACCCCATTATTCGGGAAAAAAATTATAAATGTTAAAAAATCTTAAATACGACTGTTATACTAGATGGATACAAAAGGAGTCTATACAAAGGAAATTGGTTATGCGAGTGGCCACATGGAATAAGGATTAAAAACAAAAAAAGCAGAAGTCTTTCATGAATTGGCCAAGATGAAAATGGATGTGTACTTACAGAAACCATAGGGCGAGGAAGCGAATATGAGATAGTGGGGGAATATATACATGTATACATTGGTGTTAAAAAAAGGCTTATAGATAATAAAATTAGAACTGTTAAAAACTGGTCGGAGAATTGTAATAATCGTAAATTATGCCCTCAGCGAGGGCGTATATTAAAGTACTAAAGACGATTATACGAATTATAGAATGCATTATCAGCAATACAAAAAGATACAGAAATACTACTGTTAGGTGACTTAAATGGACGTACAGAAGAAGAAGAAAAGAATCGAATAATAGCCAGGCATGGACAAAAAAAATTAAAAGATAACGGTAGACTCCTAATTCAACAATGTCAAACTATGCCCCTAACGATAATGAATGGCAACCTACCAATTAATTATATAATTCAAAAACAAAATTCAAAAATAACAACTAAGGACGTAAGGGTACATCGGGACGCAGAGTGTGGATCGGACCATCCTAATAAACTATAGAAGATTAAGTGCAAATAAATCAACAAGCGAGGGAAACAGAAAGGGTAATGCATGTGAAGTTATAAACAACTTACAGAGCTTCGAAAATTAATCCACGAAGTTTCTATATAACAAGCTACAAGGAGTGCAAAAAGTAAAAGAAAACAAGACAACTGAGGAACTCTACCAACCAATAAAAAAGTGCACGAAATGGTATAAACAGAAAAGGAAGCCCTGGAATAATTTTTTTCAAACATGACGAAGATAGGACTTAATCGTGTAGAACGACCAGCTATCAAAAACATAGGAGCCTGTGAGAATGAAAGTGGTGTAAGTCACATTTAAATTGTTTTGAAACGGAGAAGATTTTGCGTATGGTATTTGTGTAAGTTGACCAATACCAAACCCAAAATGTTTTCCTTTTCAAAACAATTCAACCGTGAGTTACACCACTTTTATTCTCACATTGTCATATATAAAAAGGCAAGATAGGAAACATATTTTCGCGGCCTGCGACAACAAAAGGGCTAAGGCAGCCCATCTATTTACAGGAAGCATTAAGTTACTGGAAAAGGGAATACAAATGGGACAAGAGCAAGACTTGGAATTTAAGTTAAGAGAGATCAATACAGGAAACGAATATAGATATCTTGGAGCCATAATTTCGAAAGAAGGAACATCGAAGCAAACGGAGTGTGTCAAGGAAAAAAAGCTATATGTATGCTGAATCCAGTACTGTGGGCCAAAGAAATGAAACTGAATACGATGTTAAGAATCTACAAAATAACCGATAGCAACGTATGGCGCCGAATGCTGGCAAATGTCAAAGAAAGAAAGGAAGGAAACCGTAGAAATGGACTTGCTAAGAAGAGCATACAGACTATCCTAAATTGATCGTGTAAGAAATGAAACCATAAGAAGAAAGACGAGAAGAATATATAATACCACGGGAGGTATAGAGACACGATAATTAAAATGGAACGACCACGTACAAATGACAAGAAAGATGGCCTATTATAGCATTCGAACACAGGCCAGCATGCAGAAGAAGACAGACCAAACAACCCAGAGGATGGACGTCATTACGGCAACAATGAGAGATAGAACACTAGAGGAAGAAGAAAGGAATAATAGAGATATATAGAAAAAAATGCTAGATGTGGCAAAGCTGTAGGAATCTCGCCACATACAAAAACATATATGTATCAAAGTATCTATGTATCAAATATTCTTTTTCTTTTAGACCGTTTTCGTATATTTGTGTATTTATATATTTATTTATTTTTATGAGATAAAACCATCTATGTATCTATCTAGATGCTTCTAATTTTTGAAAATATTAGGTAGGGAACTTGTCAATAAGATGCCACACAGTATGGACATTTAAAGAAAACTTATTCTTTTTTACCAACAATTGTCTAAATGAACGACCAACATTTATTGAGCTATTTTTAGATTTTACCAATCCAGAAAATCTAAGTGATTTAGAGGATCAACTGTGAAATTTGTTAACAGTGAAGCGGACTGAACTTGATACAGAATTAAAAGACACCATTAAAACGGTTCTCAATTCTGAGAATGCCATTAAAATTAATGTTTGCTAGATATATGCCTGTATTAAGTATGCCAATTAGCAATGCAGTGGTTAAAAGAGTATTTTCAATCATCTTCTTCCATTATGTACCGTACCGTGCCGGGTCTCTCTGGCATTGGCGATCACTTCGACGTATGCGCATCTATCTTCCGCCAGTCTAAATAGGTGCTCCCAGTTTATTCATGAATTTGTTTTCTACCGATACCATGGCATTCCTCGATTGTTCCTTTCAATATTGGATGGGTAGGTTATATTTACTTTGATATTGTACTTTGAGTGTCAATCCTTCCACACCATATAGAAGAATGGACCAAATATGACGTTTAACCATTCTTTGTCGTAATTTGAGGTTGAGGTTATGGTCGCAGAAGAACGGTCTCATTGTATTAAATGCGTTACGGGCAGCATCAATTTGCCATTTACAGGTAGAACATGTCTGTTGATTTTCTATTCGTTGCGACTGATGTGACATGCAGCAGGTGTTGTTCTCCGACTTCTTTAATAACACAAACTTGTATAGACATTTGCATCTTCTATTGACTTATCTAATAATATGGAACACCTTATTGATGTGTAAACTGCATAATCAGGATTTTTATTAAGTTCTGTTAAAATCTTGGTACAGCGGTCTACAACAAAATTTGAAAGCCATTTCTTAAGAGACAAGGTGGAAAATTCCTCATCATCTATTTCACTACATAGGAAAATATTCATCCTTTTTATTTGTAAGGCATGCTTCGAGGTAATTAATTAAGCACATTTCATTCCAATATAATTTGTAGTGCACAACTACCCTATATAATCATAACATACGCATCCAGAATATCTCTATTGCATAAAAAACTGTATATAAAATCGTAGTAAATGTTTTTAGGACGACCGACCTATCGTTTGTTTAATTCTGTTGCTGTCATTATAAAACTCAGAGTCGACTGTTCGAATCACCGTCGAGGGTGTAGCCTTTTTACATATTGTAGCTCATAATACTATTGGTATAATAAGTATTTTGAATGAATTGTAATCCTTAAAGTAGGAAGTTAATTTATAAGTAGTAATAATCCCAATCGGACATGGGAATTTCGCGCAGCCTATAAATGATCAAACTACATAAAAGGCCTGTAAAAATATATAAAAGTAGATCCGTGTCAATCTAAAAAAAAATACTTTCTGTAACCACTATTGAGTTAGCAACAAATGGTGAAAAATAAAAAATAAAACTCCGTGGGCTATGATGGAAAATTAAATAATTTTTACTTTGACTTTGTCCATATAGGAGCGGAACGGTTAAAAATTGAAAATAAATAGAAGGAACAAGTTGGTGAGGTTGAAACTTTCCACTTTCCATTGTCATTTTGTTCTAAACATTATATCATTTTTTCAAATCAATCGTATGTTCGCGGGCTGGTAACCATAATAATAATGAAACATGTTCAACTTGGTTGCCGAAAAAAAAAATACTTTTAATCAAAATTTTCCAATTTCCTCCGGGCATTTGATGTTCTGAACCATGAACCAAAAAAAAATTAAACAAAATATGTTGCATAATTTTTTTATAGACCCAGCCTCTAAAACCGGCATGTCCAGATAGGAGCGGGAAAGTTAAAAATTGAAAATAAATAGAAGGAAC
This sequence comes from Lordithon lunulatus, assembly GCA_963942505.1. Classification (NCBI taxonomy): domain Eukaryota; kingdom Metazoa; phylum Arthropoda; class Insecta; order Coleoptera; family Staphylinidae; genus Lordithon; species Lordithon lunulatus. The sequence goes on from OZ012669.1 coordinate 28,466,728, forward strand.
AAGTGGGCGAGGTTGAGACTTTCCACTTTCCATTGTCATTTTGTTCTAAACATTGTGTAATTTTTTCCAATCAATCGTATGTTCGCGGGCTGCTCAACATAATAATAATGAAACATGTTCAACTTGATCGCCGAAAAAAAAATACTTGTAATCAAAATTTTCCAATTTCCTTCGGGCTTCTGGTGCACTGATATATTCTGAACCAAGAAGCAAAAAAAAATTAAACAAAATATGTTGCATATTTTTTTTATAGACTCTAAAATCGGCATGTCCAGATAGGAGCGGAAAAGTTAAAAATTGAAAATAAATAGAAGGAACAAGTGGGCGAGGTTGAGACTTTCCAGTTTCCATTGTCATTTTGTTCTAAACATTGTGTAATTTTTTGTCCAGATAGGAGCGGAAAAGTTAAAAATTGAGAATAAATAGAAGGAACGAGTTCGCGAGGTTGAGACTTTCCATTTTGCATTGTCATTTTGTTCCAAACTTTATGTAATTTTTTCAAATCAATCGTATGTTCGCGGGCTGGTAACCATAATAATAATGAAACATGTTCAACTTGGTCGCCGAAAAAAAAAATACTTTTAATCAAAATTTTCCAATTTCCTCCGGGCATTTGATGTTCTGAACCAAGAACCAAAAAAAAATTAAACAAAATATGTTGCATAATTTTTTATAGACCCAGCCTCTAAAACCGGCACGTCCAGATAGGAGCGGGAAAGTTAAAAATTGAAAATAAATAGAAGGAACAAGTGGGCGAGGTTCAGACTTTCCACTTTCCATTGTCATTTTGTTCTAAACATTGTGTAATTTTTTCAAATCAAGCGTATGTTCGCGGGCTGTTCAACATAATAATAATGAACTGTGTTAGACTTGGTCGCGGAATTAAAAATAATCAAAATTTTCCTTTGGCCATCTGGTGCACTGATATGTTCTGCACTAAGATCAGTAAAAAAATTTAACAAAATATGTTGCATAATTTTTTTATCGACCCAGTCACTAAAATCGAGATAGGAGCGGAAAAGTTAAAAATTAAAAATAAATAGAAGGAGCAAGTGGGCGAGGTTGAGACTTTCCATTTTCCGTTGTCATTTAGTTATAAACATTGTGTAATTTTTTCAATCATCGTGTGTGTGTGTGTGTGTGTTTTTAATCTTACGTCATTTATTCACAAACATGCTCCATTACAACTAGTAATACTACATGCTTCCAATATACATTATTACACAAAATTTAAAATAAAATTTTTACATTTCAGTCGTTTAACAAATAAAAAAAAATTATGAATTCACATTTCTTGGAAATCAATTTCCCTCACGAATTCGACGAATTCCTTTGAATACTTCTCCAATAAGCGAATTTTGGTTACGGGCCACGCTTCCCCATATACGGATATTTTTAGTCTGAGTTTACTCCTTGCCGAGCCCCATTTCTCGCAGTCGTAGATGACGTGGTCGACAGTTTGGCCTCCATCCCTGCAAGGGCAGGTGGGATCTTCTATTAACTTGAACCTGTGTTTGTAGGATCTGAGGTATCCGTGCCCTGTAAGCAAAGCGGTCAATTCTGGTGAAATGGCAAATGATAACTTTAGCCTGCTGTGAATAGTTGGGAAGAATTCCTTGGTCGCCGTTCCCTTCGTTGCCTGGGCCCATTTGTGTTGCCATTTTGTAAAACTTCTCTGCCGAGCTTCAGCCACTAGCTGACTCTTGGGAATTTTGTTGTAAATTGGTGCCCTTTGATTGTCGGATGCCGCTTCTTTTGCAAGTTGGTCAGCTAATGTATTCCCTATAATTCCACTGTGTGCCCTGATCCAGCCTATATGTATCTCCCAATGCAAGTTTTCCAGTTGATGTAAAAGTACTCTTATTCTCTCTATTAAGTTACTATGGTTGTTGTTTATTAAAAAGTTCAATGTTGTCTTGCTGTCCGTATAGATTGCCGCCAGTTTATTATGGGTATTATATCCTAAATCTTTCAGTAGGGTTAAACATTTTAGAATTGCCATTTGTTCGGCTTGGTTAATAGAGCACCTGTCATTCAGTTTGTAGTTGAATTGTGCAAACTCTACGTTATCCCTGAATATTACTACTCCCGAGCCCACCCCTTCTTCGTTTTTACTTCCATCAGTGTAAATTGTCCATTGGTACTGCTTCTTTTCATCTACATCTGCAATTTTTCTTTGTGATGCTGGATGCTGCCATTTGGTGTAGTGATATGGAGCTTCAAACTCCTTACTTATTTTTGTAGCTACGTATATTTCTGCAATTGCATTCAACCTTATTATTATCGGCATGATCCCCGCGATAATACATGATGCTTCGTGGGAAAGTGTTCTGTAAGCCTTGCAAATTTTTATATTCATCAATCTTTGAACTCTATTTATTAGTATTTGATTATAGGTTTTGTTTAATGCTCCTTTCCACGTTGGAACACCATAGGATAGCAGTGGTAGGACGGCCCCTTCGTATATTGTATGCAGAGCTTTATTGCCTAGTCCCCATCTTAATTTTGCTGATCTTGATAAACAATTTATTAATGTTTTGCATTTACCTGTCACATAGTTAATATGGAAGTTGAAATTATATTTACTGTCGAAGTGAACTCCGAGATATTTTAAAACGTTGACTTGTTCTAGAATTTGGTGATTTAAGTATATCCTGATTGTTTTACTTCTGGGGCGTTTCTTGGTGATTAGCATTGTTTGGGATTTTTGAGCATTAAATTAAATTTTATTGTTATTAGCCCACTTAGTGATTTTGGCCATATCTATATTGGTGTAGTTTTCCGTTTCTGCTATTGTATTACCTACCGTGACAATTAGTAGGTCATCTGCAAATGCAATAACTTTTGTGGCTTTATTAAACTGAATGTTGAGTAGCGAGTTGTAGAGAATAATCCAGAAACCCGGACCACAGCAGGAGCCTTGTGGGCATCCCTTGGTTGGCCTTCGTTCGATGTGTGTATTGTCGTTTGGAATTACTGCTTTTCTACCTGCGAAGTAATCTTCCGACAGCCTTCTTAAATTGCTTGGGCACTTATATTGCTTTAGTGCATATAATATGCTAGGCCACCATGCAGCGTCAAACGCACCTTTTACGTCTAGACTGGTTATTATGATCATCTTTTTATTTTTGAGGCCTTCTTCAATAAAATTATTGACCGTCATTATCGCATCGGTAGTGCTTTTCTGGGGGGTGAAACCAAATTGGTTTTCATTAATCATGTGATTAGAGTTGAGATAGTGCATTACCCTATTAATTAGTAGCTTTTCTAATATTTTCCCGTCAATGTTGAGCAAGCTGATTGGGCGAAACTTCGAGGGATTTTCTGAATTTTCCTTCCCTGGCTTAACAATTGTGATTAAGTTTGACTTCTTCCATGAACTGGGAAAGTGCCCTCTTATTAGGCATTGGTTGTATAGTTCCGTTATAAATTTAGGGTATAATTCAAAAGTTCTTAGTATTATCGCACTACCTATTCCGTTCTCACCTGGTGTCTTTTTAGGGTCCATTTTTTGTATTATCTGCATTATTTCTTCCTGTGTAAATAGTTTATCATCAGGTTCTTCTTTTGGTAGCCTCAATTCATTACGTATCTGCCTATGGTAGTCGTTATCGTCCTCTTCTTTGTCTATTGGTGTGAAGTAGTCTATTATGTAGTTTAAGGTCTCCTCTATGTTAGTTGTGTACGTATCATCGGGTTTCTTGAGCGTGCTGAGAGTTGGTTGAGTTTTCACTTTTCCAGCTGCTAGTTTGTAGACTGCACTCCATGGGTTAGTTGTAGCCTCAATGTTGCAATATTCTTTCCACGACTTGAATTTCTCTTTTCTGATCAGCGTCTGATAAGTCCTCTTTTCCTCCATGTATTGGGCTTTCCTTTGTTCTTGTAACTGTACATTATTGTTAGTTCTTTGATATCTCCTTCTTATGGCATTTACTTTTTTCCTAGCTATATTTAATTTGTCATTCCACCATGGAACTGCTTTGCCTTTCCTCGAATTACTGTTTGGTTTCGATGTGTAGAAAGATTTTTTGCATGTCGCCTGAAGTGTTTCAAGATATTTTTCTATGTATTTTCCCAATTCCATAATTTCTCTTATTTGGATACGAAGCTCTACGTCCATCTGTTCTTTATCTTTATCGCAGGACACGCAACTAAAGTTTTGTTTTAAGTACTTGGTTAAGTTGTAGTAAAAACGTTCCAGTTGTCCTTCTTTTATTATGTATCTTGTTTGGAGATGGTTTACTTTAGTGGATTCATCACGTAACGTCGAGATGTTGAATGTGATTATGTTGTGATCTGAGCAACTTTCCTCTTCCTCGATAGTCCAGTCTTTTAATAGTTTTGCTAGATGACTATTGACAATAGTTAGATCAATGTAACTTGAGCCTCTTGTTGATTCAAATGTCGGAATAACTGTTTTTTCGTTGTGTGTGTGTGTGTATGTGTATGTGTGTGTGCGCGCGCGTGCGTGTGTGTGTGTGTGTGTGTGTGCGTGCGTGTGTGCGTGCGTGTGTGTGTGTGTGTGTGTGTGCGTGCGTGCGTGCGTGCGTGTGTGTGTGTGTGTGGGCGTGCGTGCGCGTGTGTGTGTGTGTGTGTGTGTGTGTGTGTGTGTGTGTGTGTACTTACGTATAACTTTAGGTTTATATGATTTAGCAATATCTTTTTAATTTGCTTATTGTTAATACAAAAGATTTAAAAATATAAAATGTCACTCAAATATTAAATTAAAATATATATATATATATATAAATATATATATATATATATATATATATATATATATATATATATATATATATATATCGTTTTGGAACAACATTACCACTTCGTAGGATATGATCAAAAAATCAAGGAAAAAGGCAATCGTTAGTCTGCCTACGGGCCGTTTTAAATCTTGGGGATTAATTGTAAAAAAAAATTTTACAATTAATCTTTTTGTAAATTCACCACACAAACTCTTACTTTTACTATCTACATATTCTTTTGGTTTTTACACCAAATAGATGTGTCTAACACAGTTCAGATGGCGTTGCCTTCGCACGTGTCTCCGATGTTTGTTGTCGTTAGGTTGGTGATCTGGAAAATCGGTTGATATGGCAATCGTGGCGCTTTTTTCAAAATAACAATTCGTTCAAATTTTTGAAATTTAACACGTTTTTACCGTTTTTACTGTTTAATTCCCACGATTTTGTTCCGAAACGATATATATATATATATATATATATATATATATATATATATATATATATATTTTAATTTAATATTTGAGTGACATTTTATATTTTTAAATCTTTTGTATTAACTGTTAAAGGACTGATGTTTTTAGCTGTGTTTTCGTAAAACTCTATTGTTAGTATTACTTTACTTTAATTACTCTGTAATTTTATAAATTTTGCTTCATTGTAGTATAATCCTGATGAAGCTTTAAATGAAAGCGAAATATCGATTCATAAAAGAAGGAGTTTCTTATTTTTTGCCTTACGCGGCATACCCACAAGTTAATCTACATTACAAGTTTTCGGCGAAATAATACCCTCAAGTATATATATATATATATATATATATATATATATATATATATATATATATATATATATATATATATATATATATATATATAAAAATATTTATATATTGGCATTCCCAGCAAGAGCCAATAAACTAAGCAATAATAAATAATAATAAATTCTGTAATCACCTTTTTATAAAGCGGAAAAAAATTAATAATTAATTCCTATTGGCCATTACATTTTTTTAAATGAATTTGCGTAGTGTATAAACACTCGCTATTTTTTTAATCTTGTTAAACACTTAAAAAATCGATAAAAAAATATTGGCATTTTGTTAATGTTTAAAATTATATCGACAAAATTCTTGATTAACTTGCTATAAAGAAAGTGCAGTGATAAACAGATGAACACTAAGAAACTACATCGCTTTCATTTTTAATCAACCATCGAATGGTCATTGTCTAGATTTAACCATGAAACAATATATCTTTTTTATGAATTGGCAGTGTGTGTGCAAAATTGCTATTTTTAAAAATGTTCATTTCTTAAACATACTGGAAAAATACACAGCAGCACATGTAAATGCGCCCAAATGAATCAAGATAAAAAGTATCCCGTAGGAACAGATTATTGCTAACAATAAACCTTAAGTAAGTATGTTCAGCGTGTTTTAGAGAAATTGAATAATTTCAAAATGTACGAGGTAAACTTTAAAAACAGCAAAAACATAAATTTTACTTTTTTATTAATTTCGAAACATACTGTTTTATATATATTTATATGTATATATGTATAGGATATTATTATGTATTGTTTTTCTGAGGATTGCTATGCCTTATAAAGATCTTTTATAGATGTGATGTTATTAAAATTATCTTTACTTTTGATTTTTTTCAAAAACGATTCAAACGGTGTAATTCAATTATAAACTGGTTATATATCTACAAAATCTTCATCAAATTGAACCATTGCAGAGTTATTTGCAAAAACTCATAATCAAATCACTGATTATAAATGATGTATAAAATGTTCGCACAATTGGAAACGTACAAAGTTATTGACCTCTATCCGATTCTAAAGCGACACCTGGTGTCTAAAAATTGAGGTCCTGAAATGGTGTAAAATTCAAATTTACATTGATTTTGTATGGTGTTTCAGATTAGATTACAGTTCACTCGATTAATGATTCTTCACGTGTATGGTCTCGTCGTGTGTCTCACTTTCCGCTATCAGATTCTAGTTGGTTTCTGAATCTCACTACTCGTTACAATCTGCAAACACTAAATTTTCATGGACACATTTTGATGTTTATTCGGTGACGTTGTACCTAAAGTTTAATAAATATACGGTACTGCCAATCAACCTATCGCATGCGATGTTGCCACTGTTCCTACTATCGCTCTAAGAGTATTAGTATCAGTTCAGTAAAACGATATATATTCCAGTTCCAAGTTTGAATCAATATAAAAAGAGATGAAGAAATGTATTTAAGTCATCATTAAACTCAGGATCGTCATCTTTACTGGAATCCACAAATTTAATTTCAATGCCTACAATTATAACTGAATGTTGGTATAGCTTCTAAATATGTATGCAACCACACATAAAATAACCTAAAATGAGATAGATTGACAATAATCTGGCAAAAACTGCTGTATGAAAATAATGTTTTTCTATTAGTAAAGGCAATATTTGACAAGAATTGTAGATTCTCAGTATAGCCAAATGTGGGACGAACACGTTGGGCACCATATGTACAAATTCATTATTGCGAGAAAGTGTAAAACAACCATTGAATAAAATTCCATGTAAAATGTGTCGGCGGCTATTACCAACGAAATAAATAAACCATCAGATTTTATGGTAGTGGATTCTTACATATTAAGGCCATACTATAAGAAAACAATACTCTTACAACAAACAATCAACGGAAATTTAAATGATTCAATAACGAAAACTTGGCGCCAAAAGTATATGTCACCTTTACACCATTTCGGGCCGGCGCGGTGGCGCCCTCATCGGTAATTCTATAGGTCAATACGCAAATGATTTTTGTGTCAGATATATATATATATATATATATATATATATATATATATATAAATTACAAAAGCGGAGTATAAACAAAAGAATAATCTATTACAAAGATTATCCTTTTATTTATACTCCGCTTGCCATTTGGAAATTTTCTTCTTCATATGATAGACCCCTATTTTCTGGACAACTTAAACAAAAGTTTAATACGACCGTCCAGTTCCAATATAGATTTTTTTTTAAATATTTATTGTTAATTACCTATGCGTCACATGGAGCTGAACTATTGGGTATAGCTTCAAAAGTTCAACTTTCATCTGCAGGTGATTGTGTATTAGCAGTTAATAAGCTAGTCGTAGTAAAGTGTAATGTAATCTGGCGGACTCAATATCAACTGTAATGGCATTAGTACATAAATACAATCTTTACTTAATTGTTTAATACTACATTTAAGGAGGTTAAATAAAATAAATTCTAAATCATTCATGGCCGCATTCGATTATTCGTCTCTTAGAGATACCTTCAATTACAAAATTAAAAAATCGAAATTGATGAAGTAGTTGTCATGAAACAGAGACCGGCACGAATTTGAAGAGTTCATTGCACACATATTTGGCATATATGGTAGGTAATTGCATTAACTGTTGCTCCTATCAGAGCCCTAAATTTTAATATTTAGATGAAAAAGCGTAATTTTTACACTTTTTACAATTTGCCTCTTTAACACAACTTCTTCGAGTTAGATTTTTGATATTATCATTCTAGTGATAATTCCCAACAGTAGTGTGCAATAATATATCAAGTAAGAATTTTTGTATCTCCTAACTAATTCGACTGGACTATGATCATTTTAAGATTCATCGTCCGTTGTCTGTGAAACATATTTGTTTTTATTCTATTCGTTTCATGTCTACCTATTCTGTGTCGTTTGTCCATGTTGTTACTCATCTTTTTGTATCTTCTATGGTAATTTCTCTCTTTCCTTTCTTCTATTTCTCGTCCGGGGCACGAGTGTCTATATATCTTGTCTGTATATTTCCGTCCATTTCTTCCTACCTAGTATTAATTGCTTAATCTCTATCCATTTTGTGTTTTTCTCTCTATTTTATCTATGTATTATGGTCGGTCTTATTACTTTTGTAACTATGTCTGTTTTGATGTTTTTCGTTATCTCTTTCCTTGTAAAGAATGTCTTTCAACATATTGTAGATTTTACCCGTTTTCCCTAATCTCTCGTTTATCTCTTTGTCCATTTTCCATTGCTTTATATTATAGTTTCCAGGTATTTGAAACATTCTACTTGTTCGATTTATCTTTCGTTTAGCTTTATTTTGCTGATTTTGCTTTCTTAGATATTACCATGCTCTTTGTTTTTTCTATATTCATGTTCAGGTTGATTTTTATTACTTCTTTATTTCTGGTTTTTATATTGGTTAGTAGGTCTTCTTCGGACTCCGCAAATATAGCCATGTCGCCTGCAAACATCATTTCAGTTAGCTGTGTTTGGTCCATTTTTCGTTGGACATTAACAGTACTTACGCACAAATAGGTGCTCTTTTTAGAAATACTAATATGAACAATGTTGGCTATATCAATTTTTAGTTAGCTGTAGTTGAAAAAGTCCATAAACATATCACATGTCAAATATTTTTTATTATATAAAATAAACCTTATGTTTCATTTCCATCATATATTTACACAATAAGTCCATAAAAAGCGTCACTTATTTTTGGTCATATAATGAAAACTTTTCGTAGAATGCTGTACTTATGCACAACTAGTGCTTTTATTGAAGAAATAATGCTAAAAAAGAAAATTTTAACTATAACATTTTCCTATCTTCGTCGACATTTTTTTTCTTATAGCATTTTTAAAAGCGACAATTTTTTGCATGAAACAATTAATATTAGGAAAATCCAACAAAATGTATACTTTATATAACCAAAAATATGAGACATGTGGTGGGCTTTTGTAACTACAACTAGTTACAAAAGCCCATAAAGAAATCACATGTCTTATATGTTTGGTTATAGAAAGTATACCTTTTGTTTGATTTTCCTAATACTAATTGTTGATTTATGAAACAAATGTGTCGCTTTAAAAAATGCTATAAGAAAAAATTGAGACTGTAACAGTTTTTTCTCTATTCGTCGACAAAGTTAGTGGTTGTGAAAGAGTCCATAACAAAATCAAATATATCCCATTTTTCGTTATATAAAGTAAACTTTTTGTTTGGTTTTAGTAATATTAACTGTTTTTACAAAAATAGTTTTTTAGAAAAACTATAAAATAAAATGATGGTTTTGCTCCATTCGTCGACAAAATTAGTTGTAGTTGAAAAGTTCATAAAGAAATCACATGACATACATACATTTTCGTAATATTAATTTATGTTTATGCAGACATGGCTGAAGTTTTATTGATTTACTTGAAACTTCTATGATAATTGACATTGAGAACGTGTTCAATTTTCTTGACGGGTATTGTACCATTTATAAGAAAATCTTATTTCAGTAATGTATATCTAGATTTATTGTACAGTTGTTCCTTTAAGATTCAAACGATGTTGGACTGTGGATATATCTTATCCATAATAATTTATTTAAATTTGTATAAATAATATAAAGATTTAATCACCGTCGCAGTTGTTCATAGGTTTTTTGTGATGTTAAGGTAAATACCGGGTGATTAAACTGGTCTGAGCTCCCTTTACCGGCGGAAAAGCCTCACGACTGATAGCCCTATAAAGATTGAAGTTTTACTTGTAAGATCTAAACTGGGTTTATGCTGACATAATATAATAAATAAGAACTCAAACTCAGAGAAATATTTCCCATAATATTGTATATTGTGACAAAATAAGTACCTACTAAGAACATTCTTATTTTGTTAGTAAAATAATAAAAAATATTCCTTATTTGAACTGATTTGTTTTATCTAATTTATTATTTAATTTATTAATTATGATTTTGTGTATAAACCCCCAATATATAGTGAATATAAAGTACAGTAATCGTTCTTATCACAACTTATTTAGACTTTGTATTATCTTGGTCAACAACTATCGGTATATGAGTATCACATTGTGTTAGTCAAGATGCGAGACAATCTAAATTGTCTCGTATCATACAGCAAATTATTTGAAATATTGGTTTGGATGGTAGATCGAATGAAAAAAATATAACGCGTTCAATGACAAATTATATGGGAGGAGGATATATGAATTAATTTCTTGAACAACTTTTAAGTTAAGAAATTGCCTTGTCTAAAACAACCTTTAGCTTTGAAACATTTTGTTTTCACTTGTAAAAATTTATTCCGGCCAACTTTGATTTAAAATGCAATAGTTGTTATAAATTGTTATTTGTACGAAATTGTAATATATTCATAACACTAATTAAATCCACATAATGTATAAAAGTAATTGATTATACAGTAATTTAACTCTTCAATATCGATATTGATAATATTGATATAATTATTATTTTTATACGATTTTTGTAATAAAAAAAAACATTTTTAATTCTGCAATATTTATAATAACACAAATTATAAATATTGTTGCATGGACGTTCTTTACGCACGCACTTAATAACAAAAATACCTGCTTGTTAAGAAAGTGAGGGTAAAACGGAAGAAGTATGGATTTTATAAGCGTAATATTTATTGCCGCGCTCCGAAACTAAACTTATGATATTACTGTACTGTTTTCGTAATTTGTACCTGAATGGACAATGCGTTCAATTGCGCATTATTGTACCTTAACGATGTCCCTGTGCGGCAGAAAATAATAATCCCCCAATAATTCTATTGAACTTGTTTCGAAGATTCAGGTACAAATTACGAAAACAGTACAGTAATATCATAATTTTAATTTCTATATTTTTTTCTCACGATAATGCACATATTTTCGTACTGCATCATATACATTATCAATATCATATGCAATAAACATAACCTACAAGTATTAACAATCGTGAAATATAATGTATGTCTAACAAGTTGTTGTTGAGTTGTTGTGCAGTATACTGTGTATTGTTTATTTATTGCTATTTATGAGCAGTCAGGGACCTACAGACAGTTACATCTGTAAATTTAATATCAACTCATTATTTTGTTTATACTCGCTTTGATAGATATTTTACCACGGCGCCAATTCACATGTAAAAGTTTAAGATCAATTGAAAAAGTAGTACCCTTGGTGAAGCAAACAAATTCTAAAGAAATTATGAAAGTTTCAAAATAACTTAGTGAGCGATACTAAATATTATGCAATATCAGCAATTGTGGACCGCTCTGATACAACTGATCCAGAATCAGTCGCGCTCGTGTGCGGTGTGAGGTTTCATTTTGATTGCAAACTGGTTGTGTGAGTGACTAGTTTGAATAATAGCTAACAAAATTAAGTTAAATTCGTTTTTTTCTTATTTTATGGTTACCAAGGCATGAGTAAACAATTGTAGAATTTTTTTCGCACACACCGTTTGTACCAAGAAAAAAGCACACTAATTAAATATCTATACCACCTAGAGATTCAGCATGAATGAGTATTGGATTAATAATGAAACTCGAATATATCGAAAATATCGAAAAGCGATATTCGGTACCAAAATTATTTTTATTTTAATCATAATAATATCTAATAGCACAATAACTTTGTTAAAATGACATTTCGACTGAATTCTGTTGCGATTTAAATAGGATTTTCGGTTAAAGAAAATTCTAGAAAATTATAAACCCTATTGACAATTAGATAAATATTATTGTCACGACTACGTGGTTTAGTGTATGATTTTATATTAGAACTTACATGTGTTATAATTAGCTCAATTGTTCTCGTATTACCGAATAACTATTGGGGTGGCGTTAGCGGTAAGAGATCACTTTGCCTGCGAGTCGTGACGAGACATACACACCGGGATGATAGTTAGAAATACAAGATAATTACTTATTAAATCAGAGTGGACTAAATTCAAGTTCTATGTTTATTATAAATATGATACGGCACATTACAAATAATATAAATCATCCTTACCAAAGGTTTAATGCATCTTACGAAAGATTACTGTACTTTACATGTGACTTAGTTGAGAATGGCTTGAGTTTGGTCGTGGGTGGCGATTGGGCTTTTAGGCACTTGTTAGCTCGACTGCAGACTCTCGGCTGACTACTGATTTAGGGCTTGGCTCAGTATTTATACCCGGGAAGTTCTGTGGTTTTTCGTGTGCAGTATGACATTTTTAGAACACGCGTGCGAGGCCTTCGAATGCGGGAACACCGCTTCCGAATGGAAACCGGGAACGCGCCACCGATAAGAACTCCTATCGTGAGTCGTATTCAAAGAAATAAGAAGCGTAATTAATAATCATCAATTTCCACATTGATCGGGGTTGGTTATTTTGGAAAATATAATTTAACTTGATTATCGAATTATCACTGCGTGACATTTCCCCCACATTAAAGATTGAACACTGTCCTCAGTGTTCTGCTATAAATTTAGAAAAAGAAGTTATACGCGAACTTCAGAGTATAAATACGTTTCATCGTTGATTGCCCGATACTGAATTTAAACACTAAATCTGTTCTTTGCCTCACGACCAAACTTTCTCCTTCTCAATCTTCAACTCTCAATTGATTACTATTTACTAACAATAAAATCAAGCATACTGATATAGTCTATAAACGATTATCCACGCGATACTTTATGCTTAACAATGATGTTGGTAAACTACCTTAAAATCTTGAACTAAACAAAACTGAAACTGGATGTATCATGTATAGACTTCACAAATTTAATTATCGCGATAACAATACATAACTTGGGCTTGGGCTGAAAATATACATTTTATCAATTTTTGGGAATAGGTCTTCCGTTGAACGTCTCATCCTTCATGGCGGCTGAACTAGCAGGTGTGATTCCATTTGGTGGGTGAGTGGGTCAACACTCGTCCATTGTCCACACGATACAATGATTTGGCGTCCTTGGCATACCGGTAAATTGGTTAGACTGGTACTCTTTCGACTCGCATATGGGATCTCCGTCCTCGCATCCTGCTTTACTGATAGCTTTCGTAAATAGTGTAGACGGAATCTGCTCATGTTCTGGTACTGTGTTCGGTTAAGACTGGTTAAGACTTTGTCGCAGAAGGTTATGGCGACCTATACGTGCTCAGAAAAAATAACAATAATTACTAAAATGCATAGTGTCAAGGTTACTGAAATTAACCCTAGCATCCAAAGTATTAGAGCTACTCTGGGTGTAACTTATTCTGATAATGATTTTGGAATCTTCTAAGGCGTGGCTGTAGTTACATTCTGGCCTTCGAGATTAGTTCAGCGTTAGTTCTCCGTTGGATTCACTCTCTCGTTGTTGTCTAACTGTATTTCGGATCTGCAAGATAATCTTACTTGGATAGCTTCTTGGTTCTTCTGGAGTTGGCACTGGTTAAAATCCATCTGCATGTACCCATACGAGTTTCGACTTGGTATTGATATTGTTGCCAATGCAGAAATCAAATAGCAGAATGTTCATTATTAGGTCCTCGGCTCATTCCGGTTACCTCTTGGTATGCATGTTAGTTGGTAAACATTGATCAAGGATTCTGGTGGATCAGTGAATAAATGGATGCTTGTTAGTTGGAAATAGAGGTTGAACTTGTCCGATGTTTCGATAATTCTGCATATTGTATCTTTTCTTCCGAATGATGAAGAGAAAATACCTGTTATCTTTCCAGTATTAATTATGTCCTTACATGACTTCTTTTTGAGATTCCTTGTAGTTGGAGTGTGTGACGCCAGTTGTTTGTCGATTCCCATCCTATTTTCTAGTACCGCTTTCTCGCTCGTTCTTGTTCTCGACTCGTAGTGAGGACTCCTGGTTATCGTGGGTTGGTGCCAGCTTGATCTAAAATGCCATTCATCTGCTGCTTTGTTTGTTTATTGGATGTTTGTATCGATCCTCATATTATTTTAAATATCTCCAAATTTACTTTAATTGCTAAAACATGCAAGTCTTGATATTTTTCCTCGCCCAAGTAATGTTTCAATCGTTCTATGCTCCAATTGTTATCTCGTTAGTAGTGGTGTTAGTTACCTCAATTTTCCCCCATAACTATTTATAAGCGTCCCGTTTATTGTATACTAATTACAACATTATAAAAATGATATAGGTCTTAATTTTATTTACAAAATTATTGATGGAAATTATTTTTCTGTATTTTAATTTACTACCAGAATATAATTGTATAGTATCTAGCTTTGTTACATTACTAATCATGAGGTGTTACAACAAAACATGAAATTCTAATTTATATGTATGTTTTTCGTTACGGGTTAGAATGCTGGTATATTACTTTAGTACATTAGGCTTTAATTCTTCTCTTCTGTAAACTGTAAATTATTACTAACTGGAAATGTTTCTTTCGTTTCGTTTGACAATTTAATTTTGTGCAACTTGCATCTTCCTGTATTAAAATTTATGTTCTTAATTTTTTGTAGATTGAGATAACCTTTTAGTGTTCCTGACCTACACTTACAACTTAAACCTTTGAAATTATTTTATTTTATTTTATTTTATTATTATTATTTTTTTTTTCTATTGGTTTCTTTAAGTTATTCTTACTATCTCGTTGTTTCATTGATTGAACTTTCTATTTTTATGTAATTTGATAACAAAATGACTTCTAAAATAAAAAAAAAAATGCAATTTAGTAGATTTAAACGGAATTAGATAAATAGTAATACTCGTATGTTTATAGCATTTGGTATACTTCCATACGTACGCTTTTTTGCGATATTTTACTTTGTTGAGTATAAATATAGATTTATTTAATTTATTTTTATTTTATATGTATATTATTATTTTTATTTCAACACCGATTGTATACGATCGCAAAAAAAAAAAAAAAAAAACTTTTCTAAAAGATGATTCAAGTCTTTATCCAAAATCTAAAACATTATTTTCCTTTCATTTATTAGCTCTGTTTTACTTTTGATCTACATCTGATTATTCAATTTAATATTATCATATCTTAGTATAATAAACATACATTATTTATTTATCCATTTATTTTTTCTGGCTTCTACTACTTATGTTATATAATCTTATTACTATTTATCTTTATATTATTTCTTATCTAACTTAACACTAACCATGGTTCTATATTCTCATTAATTTCTCATTCATACTTCTCATGACTCTCCGAAGTCATCCATTTTTACGTTTCATCATTCTCTTATTATTTTACTTTAAATGTCTCATAAATTTCTCACGATTATTCATTCATACTTCTTATGACTCTCCGAAGTCGCTTGGGTACCCTTATTTTATCAGAATTAAAACAAATTTTCCTTTTTGTAATTGCTGTGATCTTCGATTTACATATAAATAACCCAGGACAATATTCAATTCGTTACATATTATGAGCTTTCGTTGAGGATCCCGAATTGAAAAAGAAACATTTCTTCATGTGCATTCTTATAATAATCTTTTAAAATAAACTCGAGATACCGGGTTTTTCGTTTAATTCATATTCCGACATGATTCTAATAACTTTACTTCATGCTCCGACATGAGTCCTTTGTTTCAATTCATATATTCATTTCTTTAATATTTTCTAAAAACTTATATATAGTATATACTCATTCATACTTGATACTTCTCAAAATTATTTATTTCTTTTTATTTTCTCAAAACTTCAAAAACTTCTTACGATTCTCCGAAATCGTTTGGGTACCCTCATTTCTAAATAAAATTAATCTTTCCTCTTGTGATTCCCGTGAACATCACTATATATAAATAACGTTGGACAATACTCAATTTGTCCCATGAGACCTTGCTGATGATCCCAAATCGAAAAAGAAAAACTTTCTTCTGGTGCACCTTTACAATTATCTTTTAAAATATTCGCTTTTCAATAATAATTCCTTCAAAATACTCGCGAGTCAACAATAACAACTTCCTTTAAAACATTTGTCCCTTGACATTTAACCGTTTAATTTCCTTTTTAATCACAATGTATTCTCTTTAATTCATTTCAAAATTCCCTTGACGTCCTATTAGCTTCCCAAGGTTTACTTTATATATTCAAAACTTGATTCCTTTTTTTAATAACAATGCATTTCCTTTAATTCATTTCAAAATTCCCTTGACGTCCTATTAGCTTCCCAAGGTTTACTTTATATATTCAAAACTTGATTCCTTTTTTTAATAACAATGCATTTCCTTTAATTCATTTCAAAATTCCCTTGACGTCCTATTACCTTCCCAAGGTTTACTTTATATATTCAAACTTGACTATTAAAACAACATTACTTTACTAACACTTGCACGTGCAATGTTAGCTGGACCAAACACCCGCCGAGCATTTCCTCGACTCATCACGTGTGAATTCCGGTTCCACGCGGTAGACCATGACCCGACTGTAACACATGACATCGGCGCCCCTTGATAGTTGCCACGCTCGCAGCGTCAACTCCCCCAGCCCCCCCTAACTCAATAAATATTCAATATAATTCAACAATAATTCAATAAAATTCAATAAAATTCAAAGTGCTTGTCCATTTAAAAAGATTTGTTCCTCCCAGGCAATTCAGACCCCGTAGGCTCGGAAAATGTGTAACCATCAGGCACGCTAGTATCGCCAAGTTCTACCTTTCTTCGTCCTACGTGGATTCCCTAAACATTTAGTCATACATTTTGTTGTGGTAGCTTACGATAACTCTACAGAGCCACTTTCGCGATTTTTTCATAGCGGGGGGGTTCCCACCTGTAAACGGGCCCCGGCCTCCCGTGGGCAATCTATCAAGGCGTTTTACGCGAGTACGCGGGGGATTTTTAAGAAAAAAAATTATCAATATAAACACTCAAATTATGATCTTTTGGTACCAATTTGTGAACCAGCAGGACTTGAGGGGCGTGCAAGACTAACCTTCGTATTGGCTTGTTACCAAGGTTCTCCTTGCGGCCTCCTTGGAGTGCGTCTAATTTGGATCCGGTGATGCGGCTCCCATCCTGCTGATCACAACCTCATATTTAACACCGTTGGGTAGAACTAGCGTCCCTGTTACACCTGAATCACCTGCCTGCGTATGTTCAACTTCGTCGTCGAATCTTACAACCCGCTTTATGAAGATATACAACTACAATCAACAACTACCTACAGCTAATATTTCTTGAGCCTTCTCCGATCCGCTCTTCCTCGTCTTTGTAACATTACTCATACAAAATATTTATTGCTCTTGTACGTGCCAAATATGGTTTTCGGGATATTATGTTTGCACTTTCTCCTACCGGACTATCTCTATCACCTTTTTCTAGTTTTTCTAGTATCGTATACGGATTGACCCAATTTATGTTTATTCCGATTCTATGAATTTGTATTTACTTGATAATTATTCAATAAAACAAACAAAAAATACATCAAAATTCAATATATAAATATGTATAGTATATATGCCATATTTTACATTATCTTTGAATCATTTTCTCGAACTATTGTTCATTACTGGCAACTAAGTTGGCCTTGATTTTATTGTATAAAAAACGGATTAATTTGGATAATTATGCTATTGTGTTAGCACTCTTATGAAATAAAAAAAAAATAGCTAATAATAATTTAATGTTTGTTATAAATTTCCTACAAAATAACTCTACTTTATGAATATTTTTATTTTATTTTATTTTTTTTTTAATTGCTATTAATATTGAACTGGCGGAATGCCTATTTTATTCCTGATCTGATGTTTAATTTTGACTTTATATAATAAAATTTTGAAGGTTTGGGGTAAATTTAATATCTATAATTCGTTAAGAATCATGATAAAATGTTCTAAAACGTATTAGAAAGAATTAACATACATTTATTGGCAAATGTTTGGAATCACTATATTTCAACCATGTATACTGTATACATACAAATTGACGTTTAAATTTTAAATTTATTAATAACCTAGTCTTTCTGCAGTAACATAACAAAATTATCTTATTTTGTTTCATTAATTGAATTTTAATTTTGATTATTATTTTTATTAATTTAATTGTAACTTTTGTATCTTTGTTTTAGTAATATAAACAATTAACTATTTAGAAAATAATAATCTGCTTAGGGCATACAATGTTTTGAGTTTTGAATAAATTTATTTATTTTAATTTCAAGTTAATTCTTGATTTTATTTGATTTATGATTGTTGAGTTTAATCAGTTTAATCGGTTTCCGTTAAATTCAAGGTTGCGTTTGTATTACGGAAATGCACAAATATAATCAAAAGTGCTCACTGTATTCCGCTCGCGATTTAATTTCATATATTTTCGTAAAATAAATTAGAATTGGGTAGTATTTATGTAAGAAAGAAAGAAAAATGAAACATATAACAATTATTACTGTGGATGGAAATTTATTCTAATAGTTGATAATTTATAATTGCTTAAGTTACAATTCAATTTGTTTAAATTTTTAACTCGATGTTTTATAATGATGGTTTCGTAATTATTTCTTAATTTTGTTTTCAAATTTTAGTTATATTGACTTCAGAAATGGTTATTTTACATCTTGGTTATATTTATTATTTTACTCTCTTGTTACTAGTAATTGTTAATAAATTCTAACGTTAGGTAGGACATTATTTGAGCATCTGTGACCAGGCTTTTTATTTAATTTATTAATTTAATTTGTTTTCTATCCGTATACGATAAAGATGACCATTATATATTTGTTTTCTATAATTCTCATCGATTTTATAATTTTAACTATTTCTTTCTTGACTATAATCATTTTTTAACTATTTATTTATCCGTTCATATTTGATGTTACTCATATTCTCATAATTAATATATCTTCATTTCTTGTTGCTACTTCGACGGGTTTATTAATTTCTCATTACTCTCATTTATCGCTATATTCGCTACTGCCTCTATTTAGCCACCCACTACCTTTCTCGTTGCCTCTCGTATTCTCATATTCTCTCTATTAATTTCGTTTTTTACCTGACTGTTCTGTTAATATGTCTTATTCTCTAAAATGTCGCTATTTTTCACTTATGATTTCTTGTGTTCGGCATATAAAATCTGTTTAATTTTTGATTTCTTTATACGATTTATTTTGTTCTTCATTAATTTTGTTTATTAGATGTACTGTATATTGCTGTTGTCCGATAAATAAGTGAAATAATTTTAGTTTTGACTGCGTTGTTACCTATAGATGCATGATGATTTTAATTAATTTTATCTTCGTGGACGATAGTGAAGTTCTTCGTGATGTAAATTATTATAGTAATAAAAATTCGCGATTTTACTCAAACAAAATATAACGCAATATATGGTCTACTAATTTTATTGCTTCTGCTAATATTTTTAATTTCCGGAAAAGGAAAGAAAACATTTATATTATTAATTTATTTATTTGCTAGAATTTTAATTTTAGGCATTTTTGTTTAAAATACGTTGGCCTTGCGTCTAAAATAAACCATCGCGCCTTTAAGTTCGAGCGCCGGAACTGCGTTCTGATCTTATTTATTCTGGAACTATACTTATAATTTCTGATCTATTATAATTTCGTCCCGAACGAATGGAATATATGTCAGTCCATCGTAATTAAAAATTTAAAAATAAATTCTTTCCACGCATGCATTTACTAAAATAGATTGCGCGTAACATAAGACGGGAACTGTTGCAATCTGTGGTTTTGAAATCAACGTATTATTTTTATCGCGCGAATGAATATTGTCACCATAAAAGTAAATACATTTTTCGGTAATTCACAAAATAAATCAGATAAATATAACCAATCACAAGAATCACTTATTTAAAACGCATAATTCATACATAATTATAGACATGCAAAATAAAATTTCTCTCTACGAACAAGTAGAAATACGGACTTCTTATAAATATAATTAAATAGTAGTTAAACAAATGAATACAATAATAACTAAATAAATAATGTGATGATAATGTAAAATTCTGTACTATTTAATTTTAAATTTCAGAACTAACAAATTTCAATACATCAAAATGATAATTAATAAATATGCCTTTATTTATGGTTGGACGAAATAAATTGTTTTGTTAAATTTGCTGTTCAAAATTAACTTGTATTATTCAGAAAGAAGAGGAAAAATAATTACTTAGTGGGGTGTCTGAGCTTGGTAAAACCGTGTGGTTAAAAATAAACTATGGGTTGCTTGGGGTTACATTTATAATAATCGTTCTAACATGTGGTGTTATAAATCCTGCGATCTCTAATATGAAATAATTGGAATATAATAAAGAAATTTACCTAAAATTTTTCGGTGTGGTCAAGACCCAAAAAATAAGAGAAATAAAACGGCGTTTTTTTTTTTTTTTTTTCTCTCCACAATTTGATGATTTAGAAAAAGTGGGGTTGGAATCTCCACTCTGGGGTGCTTAGAGATTTAAAAAAAAAAGAAATAAGAGAAACGGTGTTTTTCGCCGTGAGGTTGTTTGATGATTTAAGGGGTATTGCCGTAATAAAAGTTAAAACGGCGCCTCCACCATGTGTCACGACTACGGGGTTTAGTGTATGATTTTATATTAGAACTTACATGTGTTATAATTAGCTCAATTGTTCTCGTATTACCGAATAACTATTGGGGTGGCGTTAGCGGTAAGAGATCACTTTGCCTGCGAGTCGTGACGAGACATACACACCGGGATGATAGTTAGAAATACAAGATAATTACTTATTAAATCAGAGTGGACTAAATTCAAGTTCTATGTTTATTATAAATATGATACGGCACATTACAAATAATATAAATCATCCTTACCAAAGGTTTAATGCATCTTACGAAAGATTACTGTACTTTACATGTGACTTAGTTGAGAATGGCTTGAGTTTGGTCGTGGGTGGCGATTGGGCTTTTAGGCACTTGTTAGCTCGACTGCAGACTCTCGGCTGACTACTGATTTAGGGCTTGGCTCAGTATTTATACCCGGGAAGTTCTGTGGTTTTTCGTGTGCAGTATGACATTTTTAGAACACGCGTGCGAGGCCTTCGAATGCGGGAACACCGCTTCCGAATGGAAACCGGGAACGCGCCACCGATAAGAACTCCTATCGTGAGTCGTATTCAAAGAAATAAGAAGCGTAATTAATAATCATCAATTTCCACATTGATCGGGGTTGGTTATTTTGGAAAATATAATTTAACTTGATTATCGAATTATCACTGCGTGACATTATTAAAAAATTAACATTTGATATAGATAAAGTGCGTAAATGTAGAGAAAAATTACAAAAATGAATAATAGACAATATAAAATTGTGTACAGTCTCATAAAAAATTCGTAAAAATCAGCAGCGGTGTAAATATAAACTATAAACACTACAATTAACGATAGAACTGTCATTTCTTGCGGAGGATCCGCAATTTCAAATGCCGTTTCTTTCTAGGATCGATTATTTCTGGCAATATACATAATAAATAGAAATTTGTTAATTTAAGTAACATGTTGATCCATAAATGTTCATCTCGTTCAATCTAACAACAAAAATATTTAGAATATTCTTATTAAACAATTATATATAATATATTTACATGTTCAACCAGTATTCCCTTTGGAGACCAGATAATAAAATGACACAATTTCCTTTGACATATATTTAACTGTCCTTAAATTTGACAAAAATAAGAGAGCCTCCTATTTAAAAATAGTTGACCATCTCGAATCTCAGCATACTTAATTTTTTTTTTATTTGTTGCCTCCAGAGGGTGCAAATCCTAGAATGTTATAGGTCATTTAATTTCTATCAAATTGTCTTCCGCAATTATATATATATATATATATATATATATATATATATATATATATATATATATATATATATATATATATAATGAAAATGATCCCGATCATAAAGCCACTCTTTTTTATTAATTGGCACAATATTTGAGTATTAAATATACTATATATAAGTATCTTTTATTCAAATTTCCTCTATCTCAAACAGGTTAAAAAAATAGTTTCCACTTTGTGAAATAAATTATATAAATAAATAAATTTGTTGATGAAATGGCTTAGTGTTATAACAATTGCTATTTATTCCCTGTTTTTTTTTAAACATCAAGTTGACAAACATACATATTTTTTATATACATAATTTTTCAAAATTACTAATATGTAGAGTAACTTGCTATAAACAAAAAGTGTAGAGAAACAGAAAATCGCATTAATTCTTAATCTCCCCTCGAACGGCGATTGTCTTATTTAATTATGAAAACTACCAAATCGACAAAAAAATACGCTTGCTGAGAATGCCACAATTTTGTATGAAATGGCATGGTGTTTCAAAAGAGTTGCTACTGTTTCCTCTGTTTAAACATGTTGAAAAAATAAATACCATTACATGTAATTGTGCACAAATTAACCAAGATAAAAAAGTATAGGTTATAATGTTATTATTTATCAACAATAAACCATTATCATTTTAAAACACCGACATTTGATTAATTTCTAAATATATTAGAAAAAAACTTAAAAACAGATGAAAATTAACTTGGCCGGGTCCTACTTTTCTATGAAAGCATTGTTATTAATTTTGTTGCATAACTGTATTATTTCCTAATTAATTCTTCTTACAACGTATATTATTTAAAATCGGTCTAACACTTTACAAATTAAATCATCATAAAACGACACAACTATACCCTGTACGGCCAAGGTGCGGCAATTTCTGTGTAGGCAAATAAAAAGTCCGCGGAGAAACTATAGTTGGGTCCATATTTCAAGTGAGTTGCACGGCCTGAAATATAAAATCGTCGGCTCATTGCGGCTTCGATTTCTTGAAATACATGACTATAATACATTTCTTGAATACATGAATATTCCATCATCTCAATTTTTTAGCTTAATAATAATTATTTTATATATACGAAGTATGGATGAAGTATTGTAATCGTGCGGAAAAAATGTGCACAAATCTTATTTATTCGTTCCCCTGATCATTTTAAAATCATTTCTGAAAAATGTATGTCCGTCGGTCGCTCGTCTGATATGTCTTCAAAAAAGAAAACTACTGAATATTTTCAAATTGCATTTGGCTATTATCTCAAGTAATTCCGTCTTGATTAATTTTTGCTGGAATTCCATCGGGGAAAATAAATAAATAAAATTGTTACGGCGTTTACGAAATCGTGTGCAAAATTCTTATTGATTATTTGTAATCGTTTATTGGAAATGAAAAAAAAAATATATTTTGGACTGAAATTACATACATTTGATTTAGGTAATGTGTGTTTTTTTTTAATATCCAGAAGTTATAAAAACTAATCATTCGAAATTAAAAATTAGGCACATACAGCTCTTTAAGCGATTGTTACCTGAAAATTATAAAAATAAACGAAAAGTGTACAAATAAAATATTATTTGTTTTCTCTTTGAAGAAATTCGAAGAGTAAATTTATATTTAAATGAAGAAAAATTGAAGAAATGGAACTATGAAAAAATAGAACTTGACAAAAAATGGGTAGAAATCTTTCGGCATTTTAGAGTAGAACATATCCCACATGAAAATTTAAAAGTTTTAATAGAAATTTCCTTATGTTGTCCAGGCACTAATGCTGCTGTTGAAAGGGTATTTTCACTAGGGAATGATTATTGGAGCAGAGAGAAGTCGCAACTTTCTGTAAAAACATTATCTGTTGTCTTAACAGTCAAATTTAATATGCAAAATGAAAGTTGTTCGGATGTGGCTACATTATTAGACGAACATCCTCATTTAGCAAAAAAAATCCACTCCGAAGAAAAATATGGTTTTAAAAGAAAATTAAGTTTTTATCGTTTTTTCTTCTTTTTTTTTCACCTATGAAATACTTGCAAAGTGTACTCTTTTTGAACAAATAATAGTTGGTCACCTTAATATTGTATAGATTAATAATCAGTATAAAATGCACAACATAGATTCAAGTATTATTGTATGATTTTCTCACAATTAAACTGGCTGAAAAACAATTAAAACAACTCTTTAACAAATCATAATTTAAGTTATGGCTAATTAGCCATTGAGTATTGAGTATATCTATTGCCATCAGTGGCGTGCAGTGGATTGGGATGTAGGGTGTGCAGAAAAATATAACATGAAATTAAAATACATTAAAATTAATAATCTCTGAATTAGGTAGTGGTAAATTAGTTTCTATTTTCTTTTCTAGTTAGAAATGTAAATAATTTCTTTGCAATTTCATTTTTATTTTTGTATATTTTTGTTGTGGTTTGTGATGTGGAAGGGCAGTGAGGAAAATGCCAATAAAGGTCTTTTTTCCTTTGGAATTGTAATAAGTACTAAAGTACTTAAACCGTTTCATTATTTTGTATGCAAAAAATTATCTCTCTACTGTAGCAATAGAAAAAGTTATTCTACATTTAACATAGCTAGGCGATTTACTTTACTAGATGAAATCTCTTTTATTAATATATTATTATACATGCAATTAATTTCTTAGTTTCACATTATTAAAATATATTCCATATGATTTATTTAATGAAATGAAATGAATGAATGATGATGAAAATATGAATATCATGAAAAACTAAAATTGAATAGTTTTTTTTAAATATTACAAGTTTTGGCGCCACCCATACATTCATTTATTTGTGATTTACAACTAAAAGCCTTTAATTTTTATGTTTTGGAACAAATTAGTGTTGGTCTATGTTGCTTTAATAACACGTTTTTTGCTCTTATATCTCTCTTGAAAACGGATTGTGCTATAAATCAATACAAGGACATAATTTTATAAATGAATTAGAATTTACACATTATGTAAATGTTACTTTCTATGGCACAAACACACAGAAATATAAAACTAACAACCAATCAATAAATGTGAAATATTGTTTTAATCCAGTTAGCACTGGCGAACGAAAAGTAAACGTTGAGCGTATTCGGGATGTGTCGTATTAAAATGTGCATGGTGCAGCGGCAGAGATGGGCGATACGTTTTTTTGGAAAATCTATCTCGCTCATACTATTTCGTAGACTAATCGCGATGTACGACCGTACGACTTTCAATGCGGAGCCGTGCGTGCAGGTTGTTTCCTACACATCTAGTGCTTGATGTGGTCTATGCTAATAAGGACAAATACAACTTAATTTTCTTGCAAAATTACCAATATTCTTGGCCCTGTTGTACACAGACGCATTTCAAATTTAATCATGGTGTGTATTGCATACCCTGCACATATGGACCGCACGCTACTGATGCATCGATGATTTCGAGCAATACATACATTTTCTAGAATTTTTTTTTCTAAAAAGGTTTAGATTCCATTTTGTTGTTCCAAAACGTCATTTCGGTTAATCTAGAAAATACAATAATATACAAACATATGATTTATTTTTCCAAACGTGCACACGGCCGTTTAATAACCAATTGGGTCCACCATGTTACATGTAAGGTAGAACACAAATTCAAAATATTTTCTAATTACAAAAGTACATTTATAGAAATCACTGTTTATGATTTTGAATAATTGTTTGAAGTAATATAAAATATCAATATTTGTATGTCCGACATGGATTAGTTTCATCCTTATTGCATTCAGTTTTAACATTAAATTAATTGTAATCTCCCCATACTTGTAATAAGTAAATTAATGTCTATAAATTCTTTAACTCTGGTACTAAATGTGCAGTATAAATATTTTTCTGTACCATACGAAGTATTATAATGGTGCAAAATTTGAAAAACTAGCGTTACTGTTACTGTTTACATATAATTATCTGATGGTCCACGTAATACTAGGCATTGTCCATCTACACTTAATTGCCACAATCATGCATTATACAATCAGTACTAGGTTCCCTTATATATAGGACTAATATTGTTAATCTTTACATCTAATTTAATTGTTTATCTGCTATTTACTATCATTATACAAAGTTGTGTTATCAACAATTGTTCAAACCAGGAAACAAATGCCCTGTCTTTATTTTGGACGTCGCAGTTCTATTTGTTATAGACCATAGGTCGTCAAGGGCCATAAAACGCTATTCAAGATCGTAACCCCTAGAAACGGGAAATGTTCCGGCAGACTTTTCCGCCGAATTGTGGATCGAAGGTGGAGAGTAAAAGAATAGAGTGCATAACTGCATAATTGCAACTTATAATTTTACGTAATATAAGAACGGAAGTTTATTATAGCACAGTTGCTAACAACATTATTGAAAGTTTAAAAAGGAACTTGAATATTTTACAATTAACATTTACTTAAATACTATCTGAAAACTAGTAATATACAGGACTAAAATCTCTGAGGGGGTGGCTAGATAAGACATATTGCCACGATTTAATAAGAGCAATCCGTGTACCACATGTGGTCGCAAACCGGGCTGGAAACGAGACAGGTCGATTTATGGCCGTTGCAAATACAAACTGAGAAACCATCTAAAGTGACAACTGGTAGTTGTTTTCTTTGACATTTAATGCCAATTCGTCTCATTGGCAGTGGCAGGAGAATACTAGGAAATACTCGAGGAAAACTGCTGGTTATTACATGTCTACAGCAAAACTCTGTTACCAAGAATGGTTCCAACTAGCAAACAAATACCCTGTGTTCATTTTGGACGGAACAGTTCTATTTATTATAGACTATAGGCGGTCAAGGGAAATAAAACGATATGAAAGATAGTAACCACTAGAAACGAGGAAGAATATTCTAATAACTATTAAAAATTATAAACAATTGGTCATTGCAAATGGAAACAGACAAACAGACAATTTAATGGTATTATTAGTAGTTGTTTGGTACTATAAATAAGGCCACTCCGTCTCATTGGAGGTGGCAGGGGATTACTAGGAACCACTCGAGGGAAACTGCAGTTTATTACATAGCTACAGCAAAATTGTATTATCAACAATTATTCCAATTAGCAAACAAATGCCCTGTGTTCATATTGCATGGCGCAGTTCTAATTGTTATAGACTATAGACGGTCAAGAGCCATAAAATGCTATGCGAGATCATAACCTCTAGAAACGGGGAAACAGACTGTAATAACAATTGAAAATTATACACAATAGACTGTTGCAAATAGAAGCTGATAAACCATATAACGGTACAACTAGTAGTTATTTGCAATGACATTTAAGGCCACTTTGACTCATTGAAAGTGGCAGCGGATTACTAGGAATCACTCCAGGGAAACTGCTAGTTATAGCTACAGCAATGTTGTGGTATCAACAATTGTTCAAACTCGCTAACAAATGCCCTGTGTACATTTTGGACGCCGCAGTTCTAGTTGTTCTAGACCAGAGATTCCCAAACTTTTTTGTGTCGTAGACCCCTTGACATGTTTTTCGGTTTTGGGTAGACCCCCTACTTACCTGATATTGATTTTTTGTAAATTTCTAACTGTACTGAAGTTTAGTGTTAAAAATTTAAAGTAAAAACACATGCTAGGTTTATACATTTATTAATTAAATTTAAATTAAAACTACTCAAAATAAAATTTTGTATCTGTTATATAAAATATACGTAACATAAAATAAACTAAGCAATAAGTAAATGTTTTTAGTGAGAAGGATGAACCTGATGCTTTAATAATAAATTATCAACATTTCGCGTCAATTTTGTAAGGTTTAATCTTAAATCTCCTCGGCTAATGATGTCCAGTCTGTTTCTTTTTTCGTTAGGAGATTGGTAACAGCGCTGAACCCCCTTTCCACTAGGTATGACGATGGAAAGGAAATAAAAAATTTCCTCGCTATATTCCATAATACGGGATAAGTAACGGGTATGTTGTTTTGCAGCCAGAATTGCTGATATCCGTTTTTAAACTGAAACTTAAGTTCTTCGTTTGTACTTAGTTCAGTCAGTTCCTCTTGTATTATGACATTCGTTTCTTCTATGTCACCATATGGGTTAATTATCCACGGTGGTATTACCATAGTCAAAACATCCTCAAACCTGTCTGTTTTCCACTTCATTAAATTGTCTTTTAAAATTTTATCCTTAGTATCCAGAAATTCTAAAATAGTCTCAAATAGTGCAAAAAATCTTGTCAAACATAAGCCTTTCGACAGTCAGCGTACTTACAGTGTGAAGGAGTAATTGATGAAAGTGTTCGTCAATTTCTTCACACAACTGCGCAAATAACCGTGTATTCAACGCGTTGCTACGGATTCGGTTTACTGCATCAATGACTAATTGAAGAGATTAATGTAATCTAACACTCACATTTTTAGAAACTAAATGTTGTCGATGGATGACGCAATGTATTGCTAACACCCCTGACACATTTTGTCTTAAATAGCTTATAAATCCACGATAACGTCCAACCATGGCAGGTGCTCCATCTGTAGCTACTGATATTATATTTGATAAAGGGATTGCTTTTTCAATGAAGTAATCCTTCAAAACATGAAATATTGATTCACCTTCGTGTCGGTTGTCAAAGTTCTTGCGAAGAGCAGTTCTTCGTAGATTTCTTGATTCATAATAAAACGAACATATGCCAATAATAATGCTGCATTACCAGGCAAAGTTGACTCGTCCAGTTGTATAGAGAAATGGGTCGTTTGCAAATAATTATACTAGAAGCTTTCAATATCAGAACTCATTTCATCAATACGTCTTTCAACAGTATTGTTGCTTAAGGGAATTCTTTTAATGATATCAGATGCAGGTTTGTGTAAAACAGTTTTTAAAACCTCTTCAACGGCTGGCAAAATTAACTTTTCTCTGATAGTATGCGGTTTTCCGGATTTTGCTAAGTAGCGAGATATTGTAAGACGCCCGCAAACCATCATCGTTTCTTTGTGACGTCGAAGCGAACATTCTGTCCAGCGTGGGTCTCTTCTGAAGTTTATCTTTGAGTGTTTGAAAGTATTTCAAATCTTTATCTGTTTTATCGGGTTGACATCTTCTCAGATGATCCTGCAGCTTAGATGGTTTCATAGCGTCATTGCCCAAAACTTTGTTGCATAAAAGGCACATAAGCAATTGTTTGTCCGACAATGATGGAATGAAGCCAAGCTTCAAATAATCAACACTGTACTGTCTACATTTCTTTTTAGATTCGGACATGGCATCCGTCATCTGTGGGCAAAATTAATCTATTTAAATAAGACATAAAATCCAGCAGCTGCATATTAAAAAATCAAGTCAAATTTAAATCGTATGGTCTTAGATTTTATGGCAGGCATAGGCGACAGCCATTATAAATGAATGTGAGAAGGAAATGTATGTTAGGTTTTGATGTGAGTGTGTAAAATGAGAGTGTGTATTGGAAATTCTTCAAAAAACACGCAGCTGTACAGTTGTTATTGTTATTATTGTTATTTTCTTAATTTATCTTTCAAACTGGTAACATATTGTATATTAATAATAAAATACATACGTAATATATATGTACAGTTGTCTTTTTTGAGATTTTTCATTTCCATAATCCGAACATCTCCTTGCAGCAATTAATTTGGATTACGGAGATTGCACTGTAATTATAATACCGATTGCTAAAACTTTGAAAAAGAAACTATTGAGGAGTACTCGTGTAAGTTTGCATGATTTGAATATTAAACTACTAATAACTGAAGTCATGATTGGCGTAATTTATCTATCTTTGCTAACTACGAGTACAAAACTAAAATTTAATAAAAAATAATGTACTTACTTTTCTCCGGCACTCTCAAACAAAATAACACTGATTCACTATAATTTGTATGATAAACTACCAGTTTATATTTTTTTTAATATTTTCTTAGCACTTTCCTTTTCAAGATTGAGGAAACGAGTAAACGTACATATTTGTCTCACATTCGTATTTATAGAGTGACGAATTGAACAAGTCAGTGCAAGTTTGCGAAGCTCTGAGACTGCGCGTATGCTTGTAACAAGATACTGGTATATCATTATGTGCAGGTTTTTACAAGTTCAAAATGCATTGCGACCACAAAGCGAATGCCTACATCTTACAACTTACACAATTTTATAAACATATATAATATTTTTTTTACTTCATAGGTACTTTTATAAATAATGTATATGTCTTTATATTATAAGATAGTATAATGTAAGTAAATAGGTACTACTATCGTGGACCCCCATTTTCATTTCATGGACCCCAATTTTTTTTTCGCTGACGTAGACCCCTTGCAGGTTGTCATAGACCCCTGGGGGTCGATATAGACCACTTTGGGAATCACTGTTCTAGACTGTCGGCGGTCAAGGGCCATAGACGCTTAGCGAGATCGTAACCCCTTGAAACGGGTAAACAGACTGTAATAACAATTGAAAATTATACACAATAGGTCGTGCCATGATATTTAAGGCCACTTCGCCCAATTGAAAGTGGCAGCAGATTACTAGGAATCATTCGAGAGAAACTGCTGGTTATTACATAGCTACAGCAAACTTAGATTATCAACAATTGATCAAACTAGCAAACAAATGGCCAGTCTTCATTTTGGACGACACAGTTCTATTTATTACAGAATGTAGGTGGTTAAGGCCCATAAAAAGCTATACTAGATCGTAACCCCTACAAACTGAGAAACAGACTCTAATAATAATATAGAAAATCACAAACCATATAATGGTACAACTGGTAGTGGTTTGATATGACATTTAAGGCCACTTCACCCCATTGAAAGTGGCAGCGGATTACTAGGAATCACTCGAGAGAAACTGCAAACAAATGCCCTGTATTCATTTTGGACGTAGCAGTTCTATTTGTTATAGTCTATAGGCGGTCAATTGCCATAAAACGCTATGCCAGGTCATAAACCCTAGAAACGGGCAAACAGACTCTAATGACAATTAAAACTTATAAACAGTAGGCCGTTACATATAGAAACTCAAAAACCATATAATGGTACAACTGGTAGTTATTTGATATGACATTTAAGGCCTCTTCACATCATTGGAAGTGGCAGGGGATTACTAGCAATCACTCGAGGGAAACTGCTGGTTATTACATAGCTACATCAAACTTGTGATCTCATCAATTGTTAAAACTAGCAAATAAATGCAGTGTGTTAATTTTGGACGGCGTTGTTCTATTTGTTATAGACTATAGGTGGTCAAGGGCCATAAAATTTCTATGCGAGTTCGAAACCCGGGGAAACAGTCTCTAATGACAATTGAAAATTATAAACAATAAACCGTTGCATATTGAATCTCACAAACCATATAATGGTGCAACTGGTAGTTGTTTAATATGACATTTAAGGCCACTTGGAAGTGGCAGGGGATTACTAGCAATCACTCGAGGGAAACTGCTGGTTATAACATACCGACATCAAACTTGTGTTCTCATCAATTGTTCAAACTAGGAAAAAAAAGACCTTTATTTGGCATATCAGCCCAACCTTTCCCTTTTACACACATTCCAGCCGAAAAAAAACAATACTTTCACAGAAAGAAATAAAAAAGAAACCAAAAAATACAAATTCATCATTACATACAATACATCATTTTTCTAACTAACACTAAAATAAACCCCCTCTGCCCTCGCCAATTTCCTTTCCCACGTCAGCCTCCTGCAGATTTTCACGCCTTTCCCATCCTCTCCTAACCATTCGTTCAGCTTTCTACACTCTCCAACCCACTCTGCTTTTACTCCCTCACATTCTCTGCTAAGGTGCCACCACGTGTCACTCTCCTTCCTATACAGCGCACACGCAGTGTACCCCAGCTTCATCCACACTTTTCTTCCTCGCTCTTCTGACCCACACCTCGTTTTTGCCATGCATACTTTGTCCTCTCCGCTCCACTCTCCCCTGGCTAAGTAGCTCGGGAGTTTCCCCTGTACTTGCTACTCTACGTAGCCCGGGTTGTATGAGCTCTCAGCCATTCTCACTTGCCTTTCTTGCCACTTAATATCCCTCAATCTCTCCCTTATCTCAGTTCCTAGGCTACCCCTTTCTCTCAGCTTCTCCTCTACCCACACCTCAGACATACCCACTCTTACATACATCCTTTCTCTATCCTTCCTCCATCCAGTCTCTCTTCTACTCTTACACCTCATCCATACCTCCCGTACCAGTCTTTCCTCGCCCAAATCT
Organism: Lordithon lunulatus; assembly: GCA_963942505.1. NCBI lineage: Eukaryota > Metazoa > Arthropoda > Insecta > Coleoptera > Staphylinidae > Lordithon > Lordithon lunulatus. The sequence goes on from OZ012669.1 coordinate 28,499,293, forward strand.
TGCAATCTTCCCTCAAACTTCACAACCCTCACACACGACTCCCACCACATACTCATACAACTTGTCTCCTGCAACAACACTGCCCTCCGTGTCGACTTTTCAAGCCCTAGCATATTCTTCAGGAACCAACCTTGCTCCCTTTCTATTAACTCTTATTCACGCAATCCCCACACTTCCACTCCATACAACAATATAGGTTTTACACACGCATCCCAGATCTTGCACGCGATTACGATGTTACCACCCCACAAACTCCCCCATTTTCTGCACGCAATCCCCCAAGCCATTCTTGCTTTCGCCTGCATACACTCCACATGCATCCTAAGCCCTCCTCCACAGTCAAACGAAAAGCCCAAATATTTAAAGCCATTCACTCTCTCAATCAGCCTTTCCTTCCATTTCAGCCCTTCCCCCTTACCCCTCCTGCTACTATTTCAAAACAACATCCAGTTGGTCTTTTCCACATTCACCACTAGCCCCCTCTCATCCAGGTACCTACCCATTCTTTCCAACATCTCTTGCATCTCTTCCACTCCCTTGGCCACCAGCACCACGTCATCCACGTCATCTGCATACGGAAACATCCACACCTTGAATCTACCCACAACGACCCCTCCTGCCTGTCCTCTCCTCAGCACCTCTTCCAACTCGCTCGTGTACAGATTAAACAGGAGGGGGCTCAGCGCGCACCCCTGCCTTACTCCCACATTCACCCTAAATTTCTCAGATATTTCTCCATTCAATCTTGCTTTCCCCATGATTCTTTATACATCCTCCTCACCCACTCCACTCCTTCCTCTTCCATACCCAATCTATCCATATATTCTATCAGTTTCCCCCTAGGAACTGAGTCATACGCCGCTTTTAAATCCACAAACACCGCATATACTCTCCCTTTGCATTCCAGCGCTTCCTCCACCATTCTCGCCAGCGTGAAAATCTGCTCCCTCGTCCCTTCTCCCCTTCTGAACCCACCCTGGCCTTCCGGCAGCAGCCCTTTTTGTTCCACTTCCCCATCCATTCTATTTTTCACCATAGTCATCATCAATTTATAACCGGCACTCATAATGTTGATCCCCCTATAGTTTTTTACGTCCGCGGCCGCTCCCCCTTTATGTACCGGGATCACCACCCCCACACGCCACTCTTCTGGCACTTCCTACTCTCCACTCCACACCTTCTTAATAATCTGCCGCACCTTCTCCCGTCCTTCCTCCGGTATCTTTTTGAAAGCCTCTGCCTTCTGTCCATCTTCCCCCGCTGCCTTTCCTAGTTTTAACTGTGCCAGGGCCACCTCCACCTCTTTCGGCAAAAACGCCTCCCTTCGTGCCACTTGTCTCGCACTCGAACTGCCCAGCCTCACCTCAGACCCCACCATCTGTTTACAACTCCTCTCCCACTCAATGTTCACTGTGCCCTGATTCACCTTTCCCTTTAAGATCTCCCACATCCGTTTCTCCACCACACACTCCCTCAACCTCTTTTCCACTTTCTGCAACGCCTCTATTCTTTTCCTCTCGCACGTACTCTCGAACTCTATCTTCGCCTGATTAACCCTTTCGACTGCAACTAGAAAACAAATGCAGTGTATTAATTTTGGACGGCGCAGTTCTATTTGTTAAAGACTATAGGCGGTCAAGGATCAAAAAATGCTATGCGAGATCGATACCTCGAAAAACGGGGAAACAGACTCTAATGACAATTGAAAATTATAAACAATAGGCATATAGAAACTCATAAAACATGTAATTGTACAACTTTTAGTTGTTTGCTATAACATTTAAGGCCACTTCGCTCCATTGGAAGTGGCAGCTTATTACTAGGAATCACTCGAGAGAAACTGCTGGTTATTACATAGCTGCGGCAAACTTGTATTATGAAGAATTGTTCAAGCTAGCAAACAAATTCCCTGGCTTTATTTTGGAAGGCGCAGTTCTATTTGTTATAGACTATAGGCGATCAAGGGCCATAAAACGCAACCCCTAGAAACGGGGAAACAGACTATAATATCAATTGAAAATTATAAACAATAAGCTGTTGCAAATAGAAACTGACAAACCATATAATGGTACAACTGGTAGTTGTTTGCTATGACATTTAAGGCCACTTCGTCTGATTGGAAGTGGCAGGGAATTACTAGGAATCACTTGGGGGAAACTGCTGGTTATTAAATAGCTACAGAAATATTGTGTTATTAACAATCGTTCCAACTAGTGCGAATACTATGCGAAATAGTTACCACCAGAAACGGAGAAGAAGATTCTAATATCAATTGAAAATTATAAACACTTTGCCCCATTGGAGGTGGCAGGGGATTACTAGGAATTATTCGGTGGAAACTGCTGGTTATTAAATAGCTACAGCAAAATTGAGTTCTCAACGATTATTTCAACTAGCAAACAAATGCCATGTGTACATATAGGGCGACCATGCTTTATTTGTTATCGGCTGCAGGCGGTTAAGTACGATATAAGACAATGTAAAATCATAACCACTGAAAACAAGGTGAAAGATTCTAATAACAATTGAAAATAATAAACAATTGGAAATTGTAATTGGAAACTGTCAAACTGTCTGGGGTGCGATTCCAGACACCGCTCGTTCCGAACATATTCGTTTAACCTATGACAGTGATACGAATACGCAAAATACGCACAATTCACGATGTTCAGTCGAAAAAGGATGGAAATTTGGTTTACTATCCTTTAAAAACACTAATAAATTAAAGTTTTGACAGTTAAACTAATACGTTCAGACCGAAATGGACCCCTGATAGTAATACACTACAGGCGGTTAAGCGATTGCTTATTGATTTGTTTCTTTCATTTAAATATAATAACGCTAGTGTTGTATAAATACGATATGGCGTTCGCTTGCTTGTTCAAGTTAGATAACTCTTCCTCTCTTAGTAAAATTATTTTTATGAAGTTTAATCCATGGGCTGCTGATCAATAACGGGTTTCCGATTGTAGCTTGCTGGTATGAAATTTCACGATTTCGAAAATATACTTTACATTTATCTTGTTTAATTAAACAAAATCCAATGAGTTTTTGGGTTTCTTTCTCATCTTGACATCTTAATTTAATTTCCTCTTGATTTGGAAATACTGCAAGGTATTGATTTATTTCCGAAATTATTTCTAAATGATTCTCGGCAATGTCTACTTTTGTATATTGACAATTATTGCTATTTTCATTCAATAAAATTTGCTTTTCGCATTCAGCTTTATTGCTTATTAATTCGTAATCCAAGCATTGGGAGTATTTGTTACCTTCAGTGCATAAGTGATTTAGAGACCATATATTATTATCAATTTTTTTATTTAAGTAAATATTTTATATTCGGAATAATTGTGACGTATTCAGATTCATACCTTGTAGGAATTGGGTGTAAATTGTACATTTCAAAATCATACTCGTAATTTATAGGAGAGGAAGTAATTTATTTTTGTCCTCTCAATTTTACAATTCACTCTCGTGACTGATTCAAAATCCATAATATTTTCCAATTTCAATTCAAACGGGAATTCCTCATTATAATGAATTGATATTTTCTCCAATTCAGCATACAAGTCATTGGGTTTTATAATACTTGGGTGTGATACTTTTAATTTACAGAACAGAATAGAGTTTTCGATATCTTGGAAAATACTCAGGATATATTGTATAAGATAATCAATTATCTAAATTAAAACCTTAAATTTATTTATAACATCGGTATTTAAACTGTATTCCATTTTTAATTGATTTTCAATAATCTTTTGATTACTTTGTAAATTATTTAAAATTCTATTAATTCTTTCACCGTCGGTTGCATCTAAATTTCCGTTTTTATAATTGTTCCCAGTCCGTCTATTAATCCTCTTTTAGATTTGCTTTTTCTTGAAGCATGCAATTTTATATTATTGATTTTATCATCAATTTTTCCACGGGTATAATTTATTATATTATCATAATTCTCGAACTCACGAATATATACAGAGTTATTTTGAACTGTTATTTTCAAGTTCTTATATTGTCTATCTAAATCTTTTAGCTCGTCATAAAGGGACGTTAAATCATAATAGTGAATTGTAACAGTTACTGGTCTGCGTTATTAAATTCTTTTTTACAATAAATTGGACAATAAGTTATTAAATTATGCATCTGCATTATCCGTACTGCTCGAATTCATTATTAGGAGTCCTGATCAAACTCCAACGTGTTGTCTCGTTCAGGGGAGTGTTACTAAACTCTGGTAGAGGGTGTTTAAACCTGAAAATAAAGTAACTAGATTTCTAAAGGGCATCAAATCATTATGTACTTACCATGAACCATGAAAGTTTCAAAGTCAGTCCAGAAATAGTATGTGACTATGATATTGTATTTCCTGATAATAATGTATGTACTTGTTCCTGTAATATTATAACTTTGTTGGGTTAAGTCGTTAGTGCGCGTAATAAGCGGAGTGTTACTTACCATTCGTTATGGACGCAGTACGTGGTTACAATTGTGCGTACTCTGTTGTTTGAAACATGAACACTGCCAGTGCGATTGTCGAAAAACAATTCAAACAACAAGTGCGTTTGTTGACACTAAACGGCTGTAACTTTGCTAGTCCTAAATGATTTGGAAGTATTCCTAAATTTCTAGTTATGTTTTTGATTTTTACACCGTATGCCATCGTGATGTATCGTTAAAAATATATTGAATAATTTTTTTAACAGTTTCATAATTTAATGTGTCAACACCACAACCTAAGCGGGGTATTGCTAGATTTTTTATTTTATTTTTAATGTATAATTCTTTTAAAGAAATTAGTGTTTTAAATAAATCTTCGAGTGATGGTTTATCTTAATAATTATTCTTTGTTATTAAATAAATTATATAACGGTTATTATTCTTTAAATAACATAGAGAATGTAATTTTGCATTCCGATCGTTAAGTGATTTCAATCTACCGAAACGTGTGTTAAATTCTAATTCTATTCCAGCATTCATTTTTAAGTCGGAACTGACACAGTGCGCTAAAGAAAAGTCTTCTGGTACGCGAAATATTTTTCTTGTTTCATTAAAATTATCATTAATTATATTAGAATGTATTCAAGTAATTTTTATATATTTCTTAACTATTAATTATAAGTGAATTTTATCGACCGTATGTTTCGTTTTTATATTTGCTGTTTTCATATGCGGATCTAATGACTCAATAATTTCTGGTTTAAACTTATTCTTAGTTTTTGATTGTTTCTGCTTATTTTTTACAAAAACATTACAAGGTAATTCAGGCGTGTCTTCGCGAGACTTTCGTTTATTCATTAATTTTTCTTTATTTGCCTGCATTTCGTCATTTAGATTTTGATATAACATTTTTACTTTATTTTTGTGATTAATTATATGAATTTCAATGACAATATTAAATGCACTATTATCTGTATTAATATGTCCAGATATTATTTCAATAGGTTTTAGTTTGGTTATAGAATGTATTGTATTATTTTAAACCATAATTGCATAATTTATTTTTACTTCAATGGGTTCTTTTTTATAGACCTATTGATTATTTAATAAATGTATGTGTTCTATTATTGTGGAATGAACATGTTCAACCATACCGTTTGATTCGGGATGTTGAGAGCTGATAAAATGTAACTTTACCTTATGTAATTCAAATAATTCTTTTAAAACAGAGTTTTTGAATTCTAAATGATTATCCACGATAACTTGTTCGGGTATGCCATGGTGGCTAAAGAATATAATCATTTTATTTACAATTTCGTTCGCTTGCTGCGAATTTAATCTATATATTGTGTATATCTGGAAAACGCATCAGTTATTGTTAGAAATTTTACACCTTCTAACGATATACTATCGATGTGTATAATTTCGAAAGGGCGAGTAGGAGTTGGGGTTATATTATATTTTAATTTTAATGGACTCCTATCGTATTTGCTTACATCGCAAATTTCACATTCTTTAATATATTTCTGGATGTTACGCCATTGATACGGCCAATAGAATTTACGTTTGAATTGTGCATCAGTGTCATCGATGCCACGATGGTTGGTTTTACCTTCATGATACATTTTGATAGTATTATCAATATTTTCTTCATTTTCAATATCCATTAATATACTTGTACATTTTACAAAATTAATTTAAGAATTTTTACAATGGTGTTGTAAAATCGTACATAATTTATCGTATACGTCACTTTGGAAGTATAAATGATTTTATTTTAGGATTAATATATTCCTTAATAAATTTTAAAATATCGTATTTCAAAATTCAAATATCTTACTTAGATAATTGTAAAAGTATTCGTTGCTTTTTATTATTAAATAATGATTTAATTTTTGGTTCACAAGGTAAATACTTAACTTCGGAAATGATTATTTGATTCGCTCCGATATTCACAGGTTTATCTATGATAGGAATACTAAATATAGGATCTTCTATATTGGAATGTATGGTTTTATGTTCCTCTACTTTTAAATCAATTGAGTCGCCTGGCTCTACAACTAAAGAGTAACCGTCTACTAATTGTTCGAATACATTTTTTAAATAAGCATTATCATGATTATCATTATATTCATTTACATTTAATTCAATACGCGATAAAGCATCCGCGTTCCTATTTAAAATTTCTTTTTTATATACAATTTTATAATCATATTCGGCATGTTTTAAACGCCATCTAATCATTTTAGAATTAGGGTCTTTTATATTAAATAACCATTCAAGTGGTTTATGATCACAAATAATCTTAAATGCTCTAACGAATAAATAGGGTCTGAAATATTTCACAGCCCAAACAATTGCAAGGAGTTCTTTTTCAATAGTAGAATAGTTTGTTTCTTGTACAATTAACGAACGACTCGCATAAGCAATAGGTAAATCTGAACCTATTTTACCTTGAGACAAAACAGCGCAAATGGCGTAATTGCTAACATCTGTTGTTAAGTTAAATTCTTTATTAAAATCCGGATACTGAAGTATCGGCTCATTTATTAAAATACTTTTACATAAATTAAAACTATTTTTATAGTCAACATTATCTATATCGATAATATCATCTTTTTTAAGGCATTAGGTAAGAGGTTTTGTTAATTTAGCAAAGTCCTTTATAAATTTTCGGTAATATCCGAGAAGGCCTAGAAATCCTTTTATTTGCTTGGTTGTTTTGGGAATGGGATAATTTTGAATGGCTTTAATCTTGTCAGGGGTCGGTCTGACTCCTTCTGGCGTTACGATGTGCCCTAAGACGTGACTTCTTTTCGTAGAAATTCGGATTTATCTAACTGTATTTTAAAGTTAGATTTCCTTAACCGATTAAAAACTTCTTTGAGCCTTTCGACATGCTCTTGCAAACTGAAAATAATTATATCATGGAGATAAACTAAGTATTTTTTATTCCGCGTAGGATATTTTCCATGACGCGTTGGTATGTCGCCGGTGCGTTCTTTAATCCGAATGGCATTCTTAAAAATTCAAAATGATATATTAAAAGCAGTTTTCGCAATATCTTTTTCTGTCATCTCGATCTGATGAAAACCGGATGCGAGGTCGAGTGTAGTGAAATACTGGCATCGACCGAATTTATCGATAAGATCGATTATATTTGGAAGTAGGTAACGATCGCCTATTTTTTGATCATTTAACTTACGGTAGTCGATTATTACACGCCATTACTTTTTCCCGGGCGCGTCTTTTTTTGGAACAACCCAAATCGGGGAAGACAAAGGACTGTATGACGGCCTAATAATATGTTGTTCAATCATTTCGTTTATTTGTTTTCTAACTTCATTTCTGTGGAGTTCAGGGATATGAATTTGTGTAAACAGGTATGTCATCGTTAGTATTAATAGTATGTCTTATTGACACTCAGTTACGAAGAAAAAATTGTAATGAAAGAATTAGGTGCTCCGCGCCCATGTTTATTTATTGTAAAACAATACAAACGAAAGGGAACGTATGATAGAAAATTTAACAAGTCCATGTATAATCAGGCAAATTGGTTATGTGGTTGTGATATAAGAAATGATATTTTCTGTTATACATGTGTAATAATAAATTCTGGTCAATCGGACGATGCTTGGACGGAAAATGGTGAGGGATTTAAAACATTTAGAAGAAAAAATTAAAAAAACATCGTATTAGTGCGAAACATTTGCATAATGAAATTGAATTTGCCATGTTGGGTTGCTCAAATATACAGACGCAACTAGATTCGGCATATAGCCTTTCTATTAATGAGCACAATGGAAAAGTAAACAACCCTCTATATTTTAAATAAAATAATAGATTGCATACAATTCTGTGGTGCCTTTGAATTGGCTTTGAAAGGACAGGATGAAAGTGAAGAATCTAAAAATCCCGGAATTTTTAGAGGACTCATAAATTTACTATCGGAAGTGGATAACATTTTAAAAGAACATCTTAATAGTAACAGTGCATTCATTGGTCTTTCAAAAACAATTCAAAATGTAATTTTAGACACAATCTTACACGTTTGTCCTGATATAATTAAAAGTGAAATTGACACAGCAGATTTTTTGGCTTTACAAGCTGACGAGACGACAGATTCTGCCAATATGCAGCAGATGGTATTAATATACAGATATGTACTTAATGGAAACATTTACGAAGGATTTTGGGGATTCTTCTGCCCAGAAAATAGTACTGCTAACGTCATTTTACAACAGTGCCAAGAAGTCAACATTTATAGAACGCCAAATAAACTGATAAGTCAAAGTTATGACGGAGCGGCGGTAATAAGAGGTAGTGCCGGTGGTGTACAGATGAAAGTAAAGAATATTTATGAAGAAGCACATTTCATACACTGTCATGCCCGCCAATTAAATTTGATAATGGAAAAGGCAGCATCCCAGAATAAGAAAGTAAGAATATTTTTTGCTAATTTAGAAGGCTTTCCTGCATTATTTTCGCGGTTAGCTAAACGTACAAGCATTCTAAATAAGGTTATGAAAAAACGAATACCAAGAGCATCGTCCACTAGGTGGAATTTCCATATACGATCGGTTACTACAATTTACACTTATAAGGAAGCCTTACTACAATGTTTTGATGACATTATCAACATGGAAACAGGTAATGCGACAATTATAAAAATAATTGGGCTACAAAATACTTTGCATGATGCCGACTTTATTTTTTAGTTGCAATTTTTTAATAAGATTATGCCCCATGTAGACATTTTATATAATCAATCGCAACAAAGAAAAATTCATCCATTAAAAGTTAAACAATATGTGTCAGAGTTGTGCAAGTTGTTCGTGATGTTGTTGATACTATGTGTGACACTGACGCTATGTCGATTTCAACATCTTCAAAACGACCAAGAATGGAAGACAACAACAAAATGATCGCAAACGAAGTGTGCGATATTATTTCAACCTGTGCTGAAGATAGATTTAACTTCTCCGACCGGTTATCTCTTGCTTTACTTATGTGCCCTGAAATGTTTAGAGAATACAGATTAAGTTTTACAGAAAATACGTTTCAAACAGCTACTCAAGTTTATACATGTCTAGATAAAGCTAAGCTAAAGCAAGAATTGATGGTTCTCTACAGCAGAGAAGAACGCAACTCCTCAACTTTAAAACGAATTGAAACATTTTTAAGAATGGCGCAGGATCGATTTTCTGCGTTAGCTATGTGCTCTATTGAAAAAGAGTTAATAGAAAATACGATGGACTTCAATACTCGCGTAATAAATTATTTTTCTCAACTAAACGACGTGTTGAATTTATATTTAAATCTTTTAATTAAATATGTTTCAATCTAAATGTATATCAATAATATGAAATCAAAATACATATACAATTTCCCGACAAAATTTTCGTACAATAAAGTAAAAACAATTGCTCTTATTGAATAATACCCTCCCAAGGTCATATTTCGCAGAAAATCAATCCAGTTCTTGTCATCACAGCTATAAACGTATGTAGAAAATAGTTTATTTAAACTAATATGATGTGAAATTACAAAATTAGCGAAACGAAAGATACTCACAATACTTCCCTATACTGTGGTAGCTGTTCGCGAAGTACAAAATATATAAAAACAATTAATAAAACATACAAAATGGATAACTTTTAGTTATTGCCCTCCCATTCCGTAAAACCACGAGTCGCCACTGTATATATATTTTCACATTTATTCTACAATTATAATTATTTTAGTGCATATATTTATAATAACAAGATTGTAAGATTGTATTTAATAAATTGCATTATTATTATTTAAGATTAATGTCAGTAATCCGCAGCACACGAAACCATGAATATAAGTTATGTAGCGGATCTAGATAGGCTAGTTTATTTAATTAGTTTTCTAATTTTTAACATTCAAATCGATTTTTTTGTTCTTGCTCACTGGTTACTTGTTTTCATTTCGCTCAATAAATGCAATTGATACAGTGAGACAATTACCCTAGTTAATTTACATATACTTAAGGCGGCAATCGGTGGGTGCAAAAATAGTACTTTTTCTCCTGTCGCCTCACGGCTATATCTTTTAAGATAGAATTACAAAAATAGTATTACCTGAAAAAGGAGTAAGTAAACGAGGGCCGTACAAAGCCTTTTTTCCAAAAAAATAATTCTAAATAAGTTTTAAAAAATGTTGAAAATAGCCATAATTTGTTAGCTTATAACATCGAAAATAAGAATAAATTTCAAAAAATAGACTTGTACGGCCCTCACTTCACTCTTTATAAATAAGCTCCAGCAAAAAAATATAGTAATATATGTTTTTTTTAATGCGAAATCCGACAGGCTATTTCGTATGTTTATGCAATTTCCTCAATACAATTCCATACTATATAGGCGCACGAAACGAACAATATTCTGTTCTACGTTCGTTCTCTGTCCTGTAATTTATTATCTCTCTCTATAATATATCGGAAAACGAAGGTTTCGTGAACATTTCTAATCGGTGTGACGTTATACATAAAAATTGCTTCCAACGCTGATTCGCGCCTCGGAGAGCAGCTACTAATACGAATATAGAGTAATCGTAATATAACAATATGGAGTTTTTATTTGAAGTATTGTAATAATAATAATATACATTTATTATTATGAAGCTATTTACAATTGTCATGTAATCTTATAAATATTTAAATTTTTAGCGTAAACACTTTATGATCCTGATAATAATAATAATGATAATAATAATAAGTTTATTCGCCCTTATTTTTACAAACAAACGTAGACATAAATTTTTAATTAAAAAAGAAATATATTTATATTAACTAAATATTGATAATATATATCTATATATATATATATATATATATTGTCACAAAGTACATATAGTTAACTAGATATAAATGGGATTTAGGGATAGATTATATATTATTATATTTATTAATTATTAATCCGTCGTCATAGGTTAACGAACGTGCATCGCGCTCGCAATTACACATTCGGGCTAACGCCCGCTGACCGCTGACTCAACAGCCGTACGCGCAATCGAATGGCGGAATACCCTAAGTGACCCAATTATTTTGCAAGACGACACTTAGCAACAATACAGACTAAGAAACGAATACACATTCTGGCAGGTCAGGTATTTCGTCATCGGGCCAGTGTCCGGCGTTTCCATGCAGAGAACCGCGAGCGTGATGTCACGAATCGCAGCGACGACAGATTAATTTAGTTTATAAGCTCTAGTTAAAATTGTAAGGAGTCAGTCAATCAGTCAGTAGTCAATCAGTCTAATGTATTGATCAAGTGTGTCATCAAGTACTAAGTAATAAAGGCGGCGTCGTACAGGGTGCTGTGCGACGCTACCCCCCAACCCCCCAACCCCCCCGCTCTACGTTATGGTGGAACCACCACCCCACCGCGACAATATATATATATATATATATATATATATATATATATATATATATATATATATTGTAATAAACAACTAATAAACCAACTTTTATAATAAATTAAAGATCACTACTAATACAATTTAAATAAACTAATTTATATGGAAACTGGAGCGGCGTTTGATCCGAGCACCGAAGAAGCCCGCTGCAGAATGTCGATTCCATTGATCGCCTTCCCCCTCGCTAGCCATCATACGGCATCTAGCGGCAACTCGACAAACCTCTGCACGGACTCTCCCTGACCGGCGGCGACTCCAGAGTAAATCCATTAATAACTAACACGGCCAATCTTGACACAAGTGGCGCTCTCGACACTATTTAGTACTCTGTAAACACACATTAATAAGGAACATTTCAATTCAATTTCATCATTTCAGGCACAGCCTCTGACAGGACAGATACCATTTCTTCCTTTTAATAATATATGTGTAGACCACAGCCTACCACCTCGCCCAGCCTCTAACGGGACAGAGACCAATTTTATTTGTTACGAATATATGTGAAGACCGCAGCCAACCACCTCGCTCAGCCTCTAACGGGACAGAGACCAATTTCATTTGTTACGAATATATGTGGAGACCGCAGCCAACCACCTGGCTCAGCCACTAAAGGGACAAAGACCAATTTCAATTGTTATTAGTATATGTGGAGACCGCAGCCAACCACCTGGCTCAGCCACTAAAGGGACAAAGACCAATTTCATTTGTTACGAATATATGTGGAGACCGCAGCCAACCACCTGGCTCAGCCACTAAAGGGACAAAGACCAATTTCACCTGTTACTAATATATGTGGAGACCGCAGCCAACCACCTGGCTCAGCCACTAACGGGACAAAGACCAATTTTATTTGTTGTTAATATATGTGGAGACCGCAGCCAACCACCTGGCTCAGCCTCTAACGGGACAGAGACCAATTTCATTTGTTACTAATATATGTGGAGACCGCAGCCAACCACCTGGCTCAGCCACTAACGGGACAGAGACGAATTTTACCTTAATCATCCTGAGCAACATCTGCATCATCTGTTTCCAGGAACTCCAAAACCTCTTGCATATCACACGACAAAGTCCACTGCAAAGGCTATAGCCTCAGTTGTTCCTTGGCAGCTTTAGTTACAATACTCGTGCCAACTTTCTTGATTTCATATCGTCCATTATCCATACACTTTATCACTTCATACGGACCAAGAAACTCGTATTCACTCTTGCTTATGTGCATTTGTGAATCGCGATGCATCAAAACAAAATCACCAGGAGCATATTGAACATTATCTCTCCGCCTATGGTTAATGTCACCAAAAGTACATGCGGAAAGCCTCTTTGCCACTCGTTCTCTGTCGAGTTTTCGATTTCTAATAGGCGCTATATCCTTTGATAAATTTTTTAAAAGTGCCTGTATTAACGGCGTCGAACTCTCGATACCCAACAGCAGTTGTAATGGAGTAGCTTTGGTAGATTTTTGAATCGTAGTGTTAAGAACTAATTGTATCTTCCACACTCCACTCGGCCACTCTGACTTAATCTGAGTTTCAATTCTTAATAGATTCCTTATCGTCCTCATGTATCGCTCCACCTGTCCATTACCCCGATGAACATCCGGTGTTACAAAATGATACTCAATCATCCATTCATCCAAATACTTTGGAAAAGTTGTATTTTTAAATGACGTGGCAGCGTCCATAATGATTCTCTTGGGAGTACCGAACAATGCCAACACTCCTTGTAATTTCTCTCGGACTTCAGCAGTTGTAACAGTCTTCATTACAATGAGGATGCAATACTTTGTAAATGAATCAACTATAACAAGAATATGTTTGTAACCTTCTGATGATATTGGAAGGGGGCCCAAACAATCCATATGTAAAGTATTAAATGGTTCCTTTGGCCTTTCCACGGGATTTATGTACCCTTGTAATGGTCCTGTTCTGGATTTCTTTATTGCACATATTACGCAATGTTTAATGTAACATTTCACAAAATTCCTCATTCGTGGAAACCAAAAGTGCATAGTCATCGATTCAAGCGTCTTATCAGGACCAACATGACATTGCTCATCATGGAAAATTCGAAGTAAACCTAATCGGCTTTGTCTAGGCACATACCATTGCAAATTTATTGTTCCGTCAGTATTGACTTGCCTGTGATATAACATACCATCTTTCTCAAAATATTGATTTGAATCAAGACCACCATCAGCAAGTTGCTCTAACATTTTTTTAACTTCTTCGTTGCCTTGTTGTTCCATATATGCCCAATTATTATGAGAAACTCGACGGACTTTGTTGACAGGGTTCCTGCTCAAATAGTCAACATGAGGAATGCTGCTCCCCTTACGATATTTTATTTCGAAATCAAAATCTTGCATATAAACCCACCATCGAGAGATTCTAGGCAACAAGTCCTTTTTTGTAGCCGTTGCTTTGACGGCGTTGCAATCCGTAATCAGTGTGAATTTTATTCCAAGCAAATATGTGCGAAAATGTTTTAAAGCTTGTACAATTGCATATGTTTCTAATTCATAAGAGTGGTACTTGGCCTCAGCTTCCGTCGTTCGCTTACTAAAATATGCTAACACCTTTGACTGACCTTCATGTTTCTGTATTAAAATAGCTCCATAGCCTAAGCTACTAGCATCTGTGTGCAGTTCGATAGGTAATTCTGGATTGTAAATGGCAAGCAAAGGTCTTGAAGTTAAATGACAAATCACATACTGCCTTGCTTCTTCTTGCTCTAGAGTCCATGCAAATTCCACATTTTCTTTGGTTAGACGGGTTATGCATGCAGTTTTCCTAGCAAAATCGGGCACAAACTTTCGGAAATAGCCTGCCAAACCCATGAACTGTCGTACTTGTTTTACATTCTCTGGAATAGGCGACTCCGCCAACGCCTGAATTTTAACTTTGCCTGGTCTAATACCGTCACTTGATATTTCTCTCCCAAGGTATTCCAAAGATGACTGAAGGAAACGACATTTTCGAATGTTAAGCGAAAATCCAACGCCACTTAATGCTTCCAATACTCTCCTTAAATAAACGAGGCCTTCCTCATGGGTCGTACTGGGAATTAAAATATCATCCAAGTAGACTAAAGCAATTGTATCTTTTATAGTTCCCAGAGCCTGATTGATAGATCTTTGGAAGAATGCAGGAGCATTGGCCAAACCAAAAGGCATCCTTAGATATTCAAAATGACCATCGGGTGTCACAAATGCCGTCTCCTCTATTGATTCTTCATGAATGGGTATCTGATGAAATCCAGACGCCATATCCAGTGAAGTAAAGAAACATCCTTTTCCTAAACGATCTAATTGATCTTCTATGAGTGGCAAGGGAAATTTATCCTTAATTGTATTTCTATTAAGCTCCCTAAAATCGACGCACAATCGATGCGCACCATTTTTCTTTTTGACGAGTATAACTGGACTTGCAAATGGAGACTCACTAGGTCGAATAATTTTATTTGTCATTAAATCCTTGATAATTTCACGAACAGCTTCTCTTTCGCTTATAGCAAGTCGGTACGGATGGCGATTCACAATAATATCTTTTTCTAATCTTATTTTCAAACTCGCATTGTTCACAGTTCCTACTTTGTTACCACTGGTAATCATACCACTAAAATCTTGAAGTACTTCTTGTAATGCATTCCGAAATTCAGATGGAACTTCAACTTCACATATTTCACTGTTCAAATTTTCAGAAACTCGATTTATTCCAGGTAATTCTCGTCGCATTACACGGGAACCTTGATGGTCTGTTATTGCCATCAGCTTGTGATCCTCAAATATGTCCCGACCAATAAATACATCGTAATCGAGACTGTCTTTCGGTACAAAAACGTACGTAATATTAGCGTTTATATCTAAAATCTTTGTGTGGCCTGTAAATTTTTTTGTTGCAGTAATCGTAACATTTGTAATGCCTTTAAGCATTATATTACAGGTCGTTACTTTATTTTCAAATAAGTCTAGGAATTTATCCGAAATTAATGACAGATCTGCTCCTGTGTCAACAAGAGCCCAAAATCGTTGTCCTTCTATAAAAATCTCGATAGCACCGGCTGGTTTACCAGCATGACAAAAATTAATGTTTTTACGTTTTTCAATAGTGGCCTTAATAAAACAGTTTGATGCATTATGACCCCGCTTGGCACAGAAAGAACAAACTGTATCCTGGATTTGAGCTGAACCTGATGACTCGTCTGCTTTAATAAACGAAGTGTCAGAGGAAAATCTTGTCCTTTTTACCCGGCAATTTGCTTTTATATGGCCCAGTTTACCACACTGATAGCATTTTTTGGGTAACGTTCCGCCCGTTTTACTTTCAAACTGTGAATGTGTTCTCTTATAATTCGAAAAATTCGCATATGACTTCAAAACTACCTGTTGAGTACGTATAGGTTTCGTAAACGACGACAAAAATATTAAGAGCTCTGATATCGTTCGACAATTAATATTCATAGCAGCATTACGCACATCAAGCTCAGAAATACCATGTATTATCAATTCTACCAAGTCACTTTCAGTCCAATTTGCTCGCACATTCCTCAGCATTGCCAATTTTTCATGAACGTAAGTTTCATAAGTGTTTATACTTAAACTATTAAATTTTGCTGCCTCGTCTAGTAGGCGTCCTAAATTTCGTTTTGGTGGAAATGCTTCTGCGAATTCTTTACAAAAAGTATCCCAATCTCTCACATCGGGATTCCAACGTTCATACCATCTCTTTGAATCATTCAGTAAAAATCGACCAATTCTGGCCAGAACATGTACGTCAGACCATCCTAATTCATTCTTAATATCTTCTACGTGACTCACCCATTTGTACGATTCATTTGCTTCGGGTCTAAAATAAGGTAAATCTACCTGTTCACTATTTGGTTGTGATTTTAATGCTCTAGCCAATTCGATTAACGCTGTCGAACTAGAATTTTCAGGATTTTCCTCGCTACCGGAATTCATTTTCACTCTTGTCAAGGTCGCAAGGATAGTACCCAGCACAGAACACGTAGCACGGTTTGCCGGTATGCACACAAAATGGCGTACCACGTGTCTACACGCGGTACATTAAATACGACACAACACAATCCACTAGCGGCCTGAGTAGTATCCCACTTCTGATGTAATAAACAACTAATAATTCAACTTTTATAATAAATTAAAGATCACTAATACAATTTAAATAAACTAATTTATATGGAAACTGGAGCGGCGTTTGATCCGAGCACCGAAGAAGCCCGCTGCAGAATGTCGATTCCATTGATCGCCTTCCCCCTCGCTAGCCATCATACGGCATCTAGCGGCAACTCGACAAACCTCTGCACGGACTCTCCCTGACCGGCGGCGACTCCAGAGTAAATCCATTAATAACTAACAATATATATCTATAAATATATATATATATATATATATATATATATATATATATACATATATATATATATATATATATATATATATATATATAGATATATATTATCAATATTTAGTTCATATATATATATATATATATCCTACTTTCGTTTATTGGGCTTTTTGTCTGCATATTATGTGATGTCCTTGTTTGATGTGGGTGTACGTCAGAATTATACATTTTTTGTTCCTTTAACATTTGTTTTGCTATCTTCACAGTAATTGGATTGTTAATTTTGTTTCTATT
The DNA here is from genome assembly GCA_963942505.1 of Lordithon lunulatus. Classification (NCBI taxonomy): domain Eukaryota; kingdom Metazoa; phylum Arthropoda; class Insecta; order Coleoptera; family Staphylinidae; genus Lordithon; species Lordithon lunulatus. The sequence goes on from OZ012669.1 coordinate 28,516,839, forward strand.
TTTATTAATTAGATATACCGTTTTGTTTGTTTACTTTTATACCCTTTGTTATGGTCCTATTATAAAATAGATTTAAGTCTATTTATTTCATCGAGTATGGTTGTTGTATTACTTCCTGTATATAATAATAAGGTGTCATCAGCGTAAGAGTATTACCTTCCCTTTAAGTTTAGTATTCTCAGATCTGTGACGTATAGTATATAAGTGTGGTGCTAAGAGGGATCCTTGCGGTACACCCGTGTGATTCACGTCTATATTGCTTCTTTTATTATTGATTACCACATATTGTTTCCGGTTTGTTAAATAGGTTTTAATCAATTGTAATGCCATTCCTCTTCTGCCCATGTTTTCTAATATTTCAAAAAGTTTTGAGTGATTAATTGTATCAAAAGCTTTTGTGTACTCTATGAAAATACTAACTCCAATATTTCCTCCATCCACTTCAGTTGTTATTTTTTCCACATAATCACATACGGCCACCTTTGTATTATTATTAACTTGGAATCCATATTGGTATGGGTCAAATTTAATGATACTCTTGATAAATTCAGTTACCCTATTATGTATAATTCTCTCTAGTATTTTACCTAAGACCGATAACATTGCGATGGGTCTATAATTATTCGTGTCACTTTCTGCCCGTTTTTATATATTCGTATAATTTGCGCTATTTTCAATTCCTTTGGAAATACGCCCGAAGATATGATGTTGTTTACAAGGTTCGTAATTATAGGATTTATAATGCTTATATTATTTTTATATCCTTAGTCGCGATTCCATCTGGCCCAGGATGTTGTTTATAATATTTTCAATTTCCGCTTCATTACATTGATTTATAAATATGGACTTCTGATTGTAGTCTGTCGGATTTGCTATACTTTCTTCTGGACTATCATCCTTAAATATAATGTTTGCAATATTGCTATAAACTCTTTGTTAAATTTATTTGCTGTTTATCTACTTGTATATGTTATTTGGAGTTTTGTTTTCTTTATTTAGTGGTTTGTTAATAATTACCCATGTCTTTCTCGGATTATTTGTACTTTCTTCAAGTTTCTTTCTGAAGTACATTTGCTTTGTATTTCTAATGAGTGTATTAACTTTATTTTTAATATTTTTAAATTTTGTTTTCTCTGTTTCATTTATAGGCATATTCTTCATAATTTTTTATTGTTTATCTCTCTGCTTAATATTTGATATTATTTCTTCTGTTATCCAATTCTTATTCTTTGTTCTAATTTTCTTTTTAGTCATGTTTGTAATCTTTGCTCTTTAGATTATATTCATTAGTTCCTCAAATGTTTCAATTCTGGTGTTATTCTGTTAATGTTTGTCCTTTTCTGTGTAATGGTTTTGTATTTTAAAGTATCTGTTTTGGTGTTTTTTAAAACCTTTATTTGCATTATTTTATGATCTGAGATTGATGTATCCTGTAGGATAATTGTTATTTTCGTGTTTTTAATATTTGTAATGACATGATCTATGATGGAATGTGTGGGTCTATTTTCATTTACTCTTGTAGCGTAAGTTTTTTGAAAATTGTTTATGATATTATATCCATATATTTCCAACATTTGCTTATAGGCAGTTGTTTCATTATTTTGACATAACAAATTAATGTTAATATCTCCAATTATTTTTAATTTTTTATTATCTATGAGGAGCGACTCCATGAAATCAAGAAAATATTCTACTTTTGCGGTGGGTGGTTTGTATACGGCTGGTATTTTTATTTTATCGATTTCAATAAGTATAGGATTGTATTCAAGATTCGTGTTTGTTGCTATTTCATGTTCCTTAAATTCCTTTATTATGTAGATAGCCGCCCCACCGCCTCTGGTATTCCTACAGCAGTGTATGGGAGTTGTAAATTTCTATTTCGTATACGTTATTTCCATTTGGTTTAGCCATGTTTCTACTAGTATAATTATGTGAATTTCCGTATTTGTTTTGGTTGGGCAGTTTAATTCGTCCAATTTATTTTTCGTATATTAATGTAAACTACGTTTAAGTCTTAGACAATGTTACTCTATTAATTCTTCTAGTTCAAGTTATTATTCTGATAGCCGTTATCTTAACGTATCTACGTCCATTTTTGTGGCATATACATTTATAGTTCTGTCTTTTTAGCTGTAGAGCTTTTCTAAATAGCTGTTGAGTATCTCTGCTTAGATTCTCATTTATGGAGATTTATTTGACACATTTCCGTGTTAATTGTTATTGTATTTTAATATCGTGGTGTCTGCGGATATTTTCAAATGAAATATATAAATATAAATGAAATGTATGCTAATATCTTTTCACTGTAGATAATATTGTTAATGATTTATGGTGAGATATAATGGTATTTTAAAATTCGTATCAAGTGTTTGCTTCCGGAATCTATAGAAAGACCAACAAAAGCCAACAAGAAAATATGAGGTGGCCAAGGCATATTACTTCATCATACGTACCATAATAATGAAGGGGACTAAGAAATAATATACACATTTTAACAAATACAGTAACTACTACTATTTCATTTTTATGTAAAATCATTGATTCTTTATTAAATTTTATTGAGTAATGTGTATACTCATTTTTTATAAAAACAATGTTGGTTTTGTTTACAGTTATATTTACATTTTATAAAATATATATTTTTTAATTATAAAAGATTTTAAAAAAACGGGCTTATAAAAATAAACGAAGATATAGTGGCGAACCTAGGCCACCGGCTTATGAGTCCAATGTTTTAACCACTATGCCAACTGTCGCGTTCGAATAAATTTATAAATATGCTATGTGTATGCAAATATTACAACATCTGTATTATTTTTAACATCACGTAGGCCCCATATTTATTGTGTCACACGTATTGACTGGCATCTCTTCTTGAACTTTCGCGTTGCAGTCGAAAATGAATTACGATGTCAGTCGATTGGGCCCTTAACAAGCCCGTTACAACGTTTAGAATTGTACTGTTAATTTAGTCCTATACAGATTTCAATTTAAATTTCCCGGACCACTGTCTGATAACCAATAGATTTTGACCTCACGACCGTTCCAAACTCGTAAAAAGACGAATTCGATAGAAGATGAATGCGAGGGGTAGGAGGAAATCGCACATGCGCTATCGCAGGTTCGCGCCATAACTCCCGTCATTAGCAACGTATACTTCCGACTGTGACCGTGTACCGGCTTTGAGATAATACAAGTGAAGTGAAGTGTGTTTTTCGATCCTTGGTCGAAAAAGAAACTGTCCATGGGTTGCGAGGTTCTCGCGGGCGAGCTACCGCGAGACATTTTTGAGGACGGATTGGTAGCGTTGTTCGAGAAAAGCGGGCAAATCCAGCAAACCCCTTTAATGATGGAGTTTACCGTTTGATCCGCAGATATGCCTTTGTTATCTACAATAACCCGGAGTTGGCAACAATGACAGTTACTATTTTGCTGAGCAGCGAAATGCGGCGGGGTAAGAAGATTGAAATTTATAAATCTATCGACAATTGTCGCCTGTTTGTTTGCAGGTTACCCGTGGAGCGGAACAAGGACGAAGTCTCGAACGAGCTCACCAAATGCGTGTACAGCTTCCAGAAGATTATGTTAATCACATGGGACCCTCATTCCAACCGCGGCTTCGTATTCGTCGAATATGAGAATCACCGGCCTGTAGTGATGGCGCCCGCCTAATCTCTCCTGGGGCGTTATTCATGAGGGAGGCCCATATTACTCGACAGGACCACGTTCTCATGTTTCAGGTAATTATGCAAATTTATTTTTATTTTGGAGCTTTTTTTACAGCAGTCACAGTCTAATATTAGTTTTATTTTAATATCAGTACTACAACTGTACTTTTGACTGAAAATTCTTAAAATAGTATCGTTTCGGCTTCAATGAAAACCGTTGGGGTTTAAGCGGGAAGCACCGTCCTCCCGCGTACACCTAAACGTTTTTCTTTAAGGCCAAAACTACGCTAAAATTAGATTGTTTATAAATAATAAATATTTTATGAACTGGCTTTCTTTAAACTACTGGGTGAATAGCTGATATTTGTTTTGTGATCATATTATTTTTTATTGCTGTGTGATCTAATTTTATAACACAAGCTTCTTTAAGAAGGGTGGGATCAGTTGATCTTTGTTGTTTTATGTACAGCATTTTTAATAACATAAGCTGTTTGAATGGCTGGAGCAGATCTGTACCTATCTCATGGCAGAAATTGTATGTATTGAGCTTTTAGCCAAAACTGCAGTGGAATGGCATAGAATTTTGTACCAATAAAAATAGATTTTTTTGGCTTGGAAACTTATTTTATAATATATATTGATCTTTCACATTCTATTAATGGTACATATTAATCCTTATAAAATAAGTTTCATATTCGACTAAGTACTAAAAATTTATATGATTCCATTGCACAGTTTTCTAAAACTCAATACATTTTCACAATTAGTGCCATAAGAGATGTATAGTTGTGATTTGACTGTTAAACCAGCTTATGTTGTTAAAATTTTTGATCATACAACATCAAATGTCATTTGATACCACCTTAAAGTAGCTTGTGTTGTTAAAAAAGCTGATCACATAACAATAAAAATAAATCAGTTGATCACACAACAATAAGTGTCAGTGGTTCACAAAACAATAAAGATCTACAGATCACACAACAGCTAATATAAGCTGATCACTAGTTTGGAAAATATTTTTCTTTATTTGTAAATAGTAACCTTTGAGGTAAGGTATGTTACAATTACTTAGACATAATCCTACTTTTTAATATATGTACAATTCATGTACACATTTTTTTTCTTGTACTTTGCCAGCTTTGATTCAAAAAGCGGTAAATAACGTGGTCGTAATTACCGCATTTTGACTCCCCTTGTATCTTCCCACTATCTTCTTCACTTCCATCGCAACTCTTCATTTGGCCTTCCTCACCTTATCTCTCCCTACCCTACCTTCTTTCTTGGCCCTCCCAATCCTAGCTTCTTTCTTTGCCCCCTGCATCACCCAGTCCCATCCTGCTGCAAGTCTCCAGCAAACTCACTATGTCTCTTCTCTATGCCCTCTATCTGGCCCTCTCTCTTTTCTATGTTCTCCGTTATCAATAATGACATATTTTGGGTGATTTATATTGAATAATAATAATAAAGCATAATTTCCCAACAGACAAAACAAAATTGCATGGGAAATTTATGACAGATACATCACAAAATAAGTAATTGCAATAAAAGAATCATACTTGTAAATGATAATTTTTGCCTGTAATTGTATGTAATTTTGCATGCTTAGAAATGCTTTATTATTAATATTAATCTACATAAAACACTTACAATAATCAATTATTTTGAATAGAAATAGAAATGTTTTTGATATTATTATTGTCTTTATTATTCATAACTTTTATTTCATATCATGTTTCTTTTTAGGTGACCAAATTATATATAAGAATATTGAGAATTGAGATGGACAATCATGAATTGGATGAACTGCTTGGGGAACAATACTGATGATATAGTTAAAATGCATAAAATAAAAGATTATGCATGTACCCACGTTACTAACAGAGAGGCAGCAGAGGAGGAGCAGTAAATGTAAGTCCTTTATAGCAACCATATATTGATATTAATTAATGTCTTGAGGTTTATATATAAATAACAACAATTATTTGACATAACCCTTTCATAAAAATCATCTGGGTATAATAAAAATTATATCATATATGGATGTTACTGTCTTCCCCAGTTCTAATGCCCTTCTCACCTGGATCTTATGGTTCAGTGTCTCTATCTCCGCCTATCTACCACCTAATCTAATGATCTCTATATATCCCCCCAACTCTGCTTCTCCTCTCTGATTTTCTTCAGTTCCTCTACCACCTGCCGCGTTCTTTTTAGGGCGTCCATACTCCGATTACATGCTCCAGCATCAGCCTCTCCCATTTTTTTTATCTGGAGCCCTCGAGCATTTCTCCGCACGCGGTTTTGACGAATCGCGCTTTTCCTTCTCGCCGCCAATATCTGTCACCCCGATCAAATAAGAGGACGTATAAAAACGATACTGGTTTGGTTGATTTAAAAAGGCAGCGCGTATAAAATGTTTCTATTTCCAGTCACATTCTTTTCATGAGAGAGATGTTGTGCAAACTTGTATCTTTGTTATGATTCTTATTGCTTTTCATTCGTTAATTATAGATTTATTTTTAGTAGCGCTGGCTATCAGTATATGTCTTTAGTTTAACCTCGCTGTTTCTCCAAATGCACCTCTGTTCTTATTTATATGATATATTGTCGTATTACTTACTTTTGTGGAGTATAAAGTCTTATTATTATTATTATATATATCGTAGTGGTTAGGTTCAATATAACCATCACATTATGTGGCTTTTAAAGTGGTGGCTCTGATATTATATTCGGCGTTCATTCCATTAACTTGTCAGTATCTGTAGTTGTCTCATTGTTTCGTCTTTGCGATGGGATAAAAATTCGGTATCATCGGCACATTGAAGTATTTGCTGTTAAAGTTTATGTCGTTCATGTCTGCTCTATTGAAACTATCTATCAGAGCAATATAAATTATATAGTACTTGCGATAACAGAGAGCATTGGGGTACACATGGAAGGGCGGTGCAGTAAGATGTGTCATATCTGTTAATTCTTACCCTTAGTTAAGGAAACTGTCAATAATTTCTAATAGATGTGACTTCATTCCTATGACATGTATTCATATATGAGACCTTTATACCACACTCCAAGTCCAATGCTTTGTTAATGTCAATGAATAAAGCTGTAGATTGCCTGTTTTATAAATGGCTGGCCTGAATGTTGTTAGTGTGCAAAGTGGAGGAATTGTTGAATTTGTTATTTTAAACCCAAGTGATACTATGAAATATGTGAATTAGTTGGGTGAAAAATAAAATGCTTTAACTGCTAAAAGTTTGGTCATTTTTCATCAGATTGCAAGGAAGAAAAAAGGAAATGAGAGAAACGGAAATGTCTAAATTGTGGAGATGATAATCACAAAACTAAAAATTGCTATAATCCCAGTACTTGCTATACATGTAATGGTTCATATAGAGCAGATGGCTTGTGAATCATATGGAAATTTGGTGCATATTAAAAAAATACTAAAAAATTAAAAATGAAAATAATTCAAACGAATTTAAATAGATAAATAGCAGCCCATAGCCTTTTAGAACAATATAGCTTAGAGGAAAATATTAATATTTGAATAATTTCGCAACCAAATAAAAATTTAGTTAATACTGACTTATGGTACACTGATCAAAATTTAGATGTTGGAATAAAAATATGTATATTTAATGAAGAAACAATTGTTATAAAACTGATTGATTTGTTTACATTTAAAATTTATAAAAATCATAGATTGTTATATTTCTCCAAACATATCGGTATATACTTTTAATATCTTCATTTAATTCCTTGAAATAATTATTATAAACAGTAAGTACCAAAACATTTATTGTAGGGGGTAATTTTAATGCCAAAATAAAATTATTGCGTTCAAATTAAACAAATGTCAAAGGTAATATTTTAGAAGAAATGATCAATAGCAATAATTTATTCGTAGGTAATACAGGTACCCGAACCTTTAATAAGCTCAAGAATCAATTTTGGATATATTATTTGATGAAAATTTAACAAACAAAATTAAAAATTGAATTAGAAACCCTGAGTGATCATAAATACATATATTTTGAGGTTATAGAAAATAATTTAAAGGAAAAACTTAATTATAGTATCTGTGATAATAAGTATGTTTCAAATAAAAATAATATTTTAAATTTAAAAAATGGAATTCAATCAAGTCTTTCGAATCTAAACTATGAAATCGGTACTGCATTAGATTTAACAAATATTATAGTAGCCTAGATACTTTTCATAGACTTCAAAGCCGCTTTTGACAGTGAGCAGGAAGAAAACACTAGGGGAGATGCAAAACATACCACAAAAACTTATAAATTTAACGAGAATGACAATGGAGAGATCCAACGCGGCAGTGCGAACAAGGCAAGGAACATAAACCCAAATATAAATACAGGAGTAAGACAAGGGGTCGAACTATCAACAACACTCCTGGAAGGGGCTATAAGAAAGATAAAAGAACATGGAAAACTAGAGACAAAAATGACACAAATACTTGCATACGTAGATGACATAGTGATCAAGTCGGAGCAAAAGGTGGCTGGAAGAGGCCTTCAGAATACTGAGAGTCGCAGCAAAAGAAGCAGGTCTACACATAAACAAAGAAAAAACAAAATACATGATAATCAGAACAAAGGAAAATCTTAGTAAGGGGTCCAAAGTAAGAATCAATAAAACAGTGGTAAAACCAGCGGTAACATACACACTAGAAACGATAAGCATGAGGAAAGAAGACGAGGAAGACTCAGAATCTTCGAAAGACGAGTAATGAGAGCAATCCTCGAAGCAAAAAAGTAAACGGAGAATGGATACCACTAATGAACACAGAAATACTAGATTAAAATGGAGGAACAGACATATGGAGAAAGATTGTAGAAAAGGCTAAAACACACAAAGGTCTATGAAAGAAAGAACGAAGGAAAAGCCGCTTTTGACAGTGAGCAGGAAGAAAACACTAGGGGAGATGCAAAACATACCAGAAAAACTTATAAATTTAACGAGAATGACAATGAAGGGATCCAACGCGGCAGTGCGAACAAGGCAAGGAACATAAAACCCAAATATAAATACAGGAGTAAGACAAGGGGTCGAATTATCAACAACCCTCGTGGTCCTGGAAGGGGCTATAAGAAAGATAAAAGAACATGGAAAACTAGAGACAAAAATGACACAAATACTGGCATACGTAGATTACATAGTGATCAAGTCGGAGCAAAAGGTGGCTGGAAGAGGCCTTCAGAATACTGAGAGTCGCAGCAAAAGAAGCAGGTCTACACATAAACAAGGAAAAAACAAAATACATGATAATCAGAAGAAAGGATCTTCTTAGTAAGGGGTCCAAACTAAGAATCAATAAAACAGTGGTAAAACCAGCGATAACATACACACTAGAAACGATAAGCATGAGGAAAGAAGACGAGGAAGACTCACAATCTTCGAAAGACGAGTAATGAGAGCAATCCTCGAAGCAAAAAAAGTAAACGGAGAATGGATACCACTAATGAACACATGAAATACTAGATCAAAATGGAGGAACAGACATATGAAGAAAGATTGTAGAAAAGGCTAAAACACACAAAGGTCTATAAAAGAAAGAACGAAGGAAAACAAATGAATGATGATATAGTAAATTTATTTGATAAATATTTATTAAATAATAATGATTTTAAATTCAAAGGTGATAATAATAATTGGCGGAATAATAAAATTAATGAAAACAGGAAATTTATAAAAATAAAGGGAAATAAAAAATACTACTAAACAAAAAATAATGAAATTTTAGAAATAACAAATAATTATAAATAATCTAGAATATAATAAAAGTAAAAATATACTTAAAGATTTGATATTAAAATCAAAGCAAAGTAACTGGAAAATTGTTTGTGATGATTTAGAAAACAATTTATGGGAAAAGCATGCAAAATTATTTGCAACAAATTTCAAAAGAAAAAAATATTTATTGAATCTGTTTAACAATGCAAAATTGCAATAGATTTATTTCCTGATCACTATACAACTATTTGGAATTCAGAAAATTTAGGAAAAAATTAAAATTTTGATCACTTGACACAGGTAATTGAATTAAAAAATGCTAATAGTGGGTTGAAAAATAAGAAAGCTCCAGGAAATTATAATATTCCAAATGAAATAATAGACTTTTTAATATATGAAATTCCAGGTATTTTCTTAAATGTTGATCCGTTCTTGCACCCCTTTTATAGAATTTTTTTTTATGATGGCGTAATAATTTAAAGTTAGCTTTAGGTGTTAAAATTGTTGGCTATGCTGATGATATAGCAGTCTTGATATCTGGTAAAAATGAACTTCAGCTCAAAAATTTGGAATTGAAACTATAAATAAAATTGAGCTATGGATGATAAATAATGAACTAACTTTGTTAAGTGGAAACACATAATTAATTATTTCCGAAGGTAGAAGAAAATTAAATTACTTTAATTTAAATATAAATAACAATGTTATTAAACGTAAATTTAATATTTATGCGTTTGGCTAGATAAAGGATTAAAATTTACAAACTATGTTAAAAATGTTTCGGAAAAAACCATTCAAAATCAACCGTTCAAGTGATAAAAGAATTTTTTTATCAAAATTCAATAATACGTTCATATATTTTGGCAAAATGTAATTATAAATCATAAGAAATTTAAAAATATGATAATTAACTGCCACAGATAAATTGCCTTAAGAGTAATTTGTGCATACAGAACGAGCGATGCTCTTAGAATTGTTGGTGGTTTAATTACATTAGAATTTCTAATTTTCAAAAGATCAAAAATTAGAAATATTATTTGCAGCAAAAAATAGCATGCGAAAAAACTTTAGATATTTGTCTACAAATTTAGAATAATTCATCCAAAGGAATTGGACAAATAAATTAATACTAGATATTAGGATATGCTTATGAAAAGGGGCTAAGATATTTAGAACATTATACTATCCAATTCCTCTCCGGTCATGGGTGTTTCTATTCATATTTATTTAAATATAGAAAAGTAAAGTGTTTTTAATGATAATGCAGAACACATTCAGAATTGCAGTAGATGGTTTAGTGAACATTTGGAACTAAGACTTCGATTAGGTGATGAACTGACTAACGAATTTTTTTCAAAATTTATTGCAAGTGGTCACTGGGATGTTATAAAAAAATAACAGAAAGAATGAGACAAAAGCATATGAGGAGAGAGATGGACAAAATTTGAATGTACAACTGAGACAAGTGTAATGAGGAATTTAAATTTATGAAAAAATTATGTAATTAAAAATATATATAAATTAAAATAAATAAATAAATTTTAAACAATGGCATGGATAAAAAAAATCATGTTAAATTGAGAATTTTTAGCCACCTAAATATGAAGTAATACGGAAATGTGGATTCCATATTTAGGAAAATATTAGTTTGGGAATCAAGGTGGGGTTTTGCTTGTAGGTCGGCCCTAAATGGGTCGGAATCTAGCACTTCCCGGGGAGAATGTATTAATAACCTCTCGGCCGTCTTTCAAGACAAAAAAGTCTAATTGTCTCAGTAGCAATTTTTGTATCAGGTCTGGACCAGGAGCCGAGTTTTTACCTTTATTTAATGCAGAAAAGAATTTTTATTTTAGTATATTTGATATTAGATCATCGCGTCTTGATACTGACATCGTCACGTTACGATTTTTTATGTTATCTACCTAGCTAAGAAAATAAGGGACAATCAACATTTTATTTTTCATCGTAAGAATCATTAGTTTTCAACGTTTTTTCCACAGCGTTTTCCAAGTCGTGACATGGCATATATTTGTTGAGATTTGCAGAGAGATAATAGTCACAGGGGGCGAGGTCAGGATTGTAAGGGGATGTTTTAATTCCCCAAAGCCACATTCATTGAATACTTCTTGAACAATTCGTGCTTTATGTATCCTGCAGCTGTCGTGCAGAAGTAGGGTTTTCTGATCATAATTGTGAGGTCTTTTTCTTGAATATTCGATTTCATGTTGTTAAATGTGTGTTTGTAGACATTCCCTGTTCTTGGTCTTCGCAGGTGGAGAGCCCTTACGAACCCATTACACGGACTCTTGTTCCGTTGTAGGATCCCAGTAGTATACCCAGGTCTTATTCACAGTATATCCCAATGGATATTCTTCAGGCTACTGTTTTTTTTTCGATAAAAAAATCATGTCGTTTCATAATTTCAAGTTGAAAATAACTTTTTGCAAGCATGTTAAGCAATTGGAACCAAACTTGATTGAGGAGATGGCACTATAAATGCCACAGAAACTTGACATAATTAAGTCGTTGCCCTAGATAAATGTAATAATAATATCATTATTGCTGTTGCGATATAAACAAATTATCGGAATTTCAAAATATTTGGGAATAGAAAATAGTAGGTTACCCTGGTTTAGCAGGCTCTTTCTTGCGAATGTCTTAAGGATGCCCAATAAGAGTTGATGCCCAATGGGATTCTAGAATATACTGTCTTTTTCATTGTATTTCTGGTTTTGAATGCATTGAAATGGTTGTATTGTTGTAGGACATAAAATAAATATTTAAAAAACGACTTTCTTTATACTGGTAGGTGAACAGCTGCTATTTATTGTATGATAAGCTGATTTTTATTGTGTGATCAACTGATTTATTCTTGTTGTATGATCTGATTTTTTAATACAACACAATCCTCTTTCAGGGTGGGATCAGCTGATCTTTTTTGTTGTGTTGTAACGGTCACAAAAAAAATGATACCCGAGCAACTTTAGGCTCGGGTGTCATTTTTTGTAACACTTTTAAATTTAACGACTCTTTCCTCGGGCGGACAATAATATTGCACCGGTAACTCGGTGAAAAAGGGTTCACCTTATAATTCCTTTATGATGTACGTAATTATGTGTTTTAAAATGCATCGAGCGCCACCGCTTAATTAAGCTAAAAATAAATAATCTGTAAATGACGGATTTTATTTAAATTAAATGAAACTCGAACGGTATAAAATATATAAATTGAACAAATTAAACAAATCAGTCAGGAAATAATATTTATTTCGGGTATAATCATAAACAAGTTAATGCTGTGCTCGAAGACGTTCGAGTCTGCCGTGATTCAAAGTAAAGAACAATATAACGACGGAGAACAAAAAAGCCGAGATAAAAATAAACGTAACAGTAAATAATATATAAAATTAACTTATCATAAAATAGAAACCCTACAACCTAACAGAAACGTACTAAACAGAAATTAAGTGTACCGTGTGGAACTTAATCTTAAAACTACATCAATAATATATTCGTGCGCGCGCAGTTTATTTAAACCCGCATCTAAACAAACGCATATCCAAATAGACTGGATGCCGTTCACAAGGAAAAACAAGAAAAAATCGATAAAATCCACCAGTGATAGTGAGGAAGAAACCATCGAAAACAACGGAGATATACTAGAGATAAAAAACACCTTAAAAGAAATGAAACGGTCAATCGAATTCATGTCTAAACAATTCGAAGAAACTCAAGACCAAAATAAAAAACTAATGAAACTATTAAAAGAAACGAAAAAAGAGAATGCTGAACTAAAAGAACACATCGAAGATCTGGACAGCAGATGCAACGCATTGGAACAAAACAAATAAAAAATAATATAGTCATAGCGGGAGTCCCCAATCAAGGTAAAGACGCAAACGCAACCGAAGTCTTTCAAAAAATTATAAAGGGTATGGGTATTGAAGTACACTCACAAAGCGTAATAGATGCATACAGGAAAACAAATAAAAACATTGCAGGCCCGATTATCATAAAACTAAGCAACGCGAGAGAAAAAACTAAACTAATGGAAAAAAGAAAACAGATAATGTAATCTGAAAGGTACTAATGCAAGAATTTACATAAATGACGAACTTACCAGCAAAATAGCAACTTGTTGTTCGAGGCTAGACAGTTGAAGAAAACAAACGGCTATAAATACATATGGCCAAAGGAGGGACAAATCCTTGCAAGAAAATCTGATGATGAAAAGGTGACAGTAATTAACAATTTAACCGATATTGAGAAATTACAAAACAACTAAATAAATATAACAATATAAGAAACAACAAACCAAAAATTAATTCCACCAGAACTAACATATTATTGCAAAATATACGAAGCATACGAACGAAATTCGATGAAATAATTCTACTACCAAAATTATATAAGAACCTAGATATCATGGCTTGATACTGATGAAACCATAAATTTTGAAATCACAAATTATAGACATATACATAATTGCAGGAAAACACTAGTAGGAGGTATATCATTATATTTAAACAACAACATACAAGTTCACACAATCCTGAACACAACTATTAACAATATTGAAATAATTAAAATATAACTCGAAAAGCACAATACGTAATACGTAATTAGTCTACAAACCGCCACATGTAGAAAATGACACATTTTTGAAAACTCTCGAACAACAATACTCAATGAAAAAAAGAATCACATTGTATTAGGAGACTTCAACTAAAATATTGCCAACACAAATAAATCTACACAAAAATACAACGAGATAATTGTGGAACAAGATTATACAATAATGAACAAAGACTTGAGCCTCACAAGAAGCGACAAAAACAACATAATCAAATCAAGAATCGATCAAGTGATAACCAATAATACAAATCTATTACGTAACATACAAATAGATGAACTAAACCTATATGACCATAACGCTATAGTAACAGAGTCGTTACTAAATAACAAAGAAAATTCATTTTTGTAAAAAATACAAAAACTAAAATCAATTATGACTCAATTAAAAACGAATTTAATAAAGAACTAAAATCGATTGAAGCCTTTGAGGAACTCATACGAATATTGATAAACCTAATACAAAACAATACCAAAAGAACGACATTTAAAGAAAAGAGCAGAATGACTGGGTCAACGTAGAAGTAATTAAAAAAAATAAAAGAACGGAATTATTATTTCCAACGACACAAAAATAATCCCACAGACCAGTTCCTGCAACGAAGATATGAAGAGACCAAAGCAAGCAAATAATTAAAGATCGAACAATAAACTACTACAGAAACAAGATAAATGACGCAAAAGGAAAATGCTAAATAGAACTATCAAACATAAATGTATCAGAGCAATAACAGAACTGGAAAAAGAAGATTTAACCACAACACATGATGAAAAAGAAATCTCAAACGAAATAAATAAATACTTCTCAGAAATAGGTAAAAAAAACTAGCAGAAAACCACACAAACATAACTGAACACACTAACAATCAAATGGATTTAACAGAAGACTTAACAAAAGCAGAATTTGATTTAACAACGGAATCAGAGATAAAGAACATCATAAAAGACCTAAAAGATTTCTCGGCACCTGGAAAGGATAAAATAACAAATAAATTAGTTAAACATTTAGAAACTGAGCTGGCCCCGATACTCAAAAGATTCATTAATGAAATTATAAAAACTTGTGAATTTCCTGACTGCTTAAAGGAAACAATAATAATTCCAATACACAAAACAGGATCAAGTATACATGCAGAAAATTATCGCCCAATCGCGTTACTGTCAGTGTTCTCAAAAATAATACACACCCGCCACTATCTTGAAAAAGTAACCATAGTAACCAAAAAAAACAATATGCCTATCAAAAAAGATCCGGAACAACGTCAGCCACAACAGATATGATACTAGACATCCAAAAGATAACAGACAATAACGAATACGCCACAGTACTGTTCATTGATCTAAAAAAAGAACGACTAATAACAAAATTAAAAAATAACGGAATTCAAGGAACAGAACTTAAATTATTCAAGACTTATCTACATAACAGAAAACAACAGACAAGAATTGGAAATACACTAAATGACACAAATATACCAGAATACGGCATACCACAAGGCGGAGTTCTTGCACCTACTCTATACCTACTGTATATAAATGATATAGATAATATACAAATAATTGGTAACATATATCTTTACGCAGATGATATCTGTATAATATACAATGGAGCAAATATGCTTGAAATAAAACAAAATAAACAGAGATATGAACAAGCTTCTATAATGGTTCTCTAACAATTTATTAACCATGAATGAAACAAAAACCAAAATTATGAACATATCAAATAAAAATAAAATAGTTGATCATACAATAGTAAAATCAGCTGATCACACAACAATTAATATATCCAGATCACACAACAGCAAAGATTAGGATAAAAATATAAGCAATTACTTATGGTGTGAATAGTGTAAAAGTACAAAACCAATGCACCATAATTGGGTATACACGGTGTCACTAAAGTATGGAATAAATTCGAGAAAACCTTTTTTTTTGCCTGGACACGTCTAAATTTTCATTTCTTAATCATTTCTTTCGCCCATTTTTGAATGAGCAATGATGTCATCGATAAATTTTTCAAACGACAACCCCATTTTTTTATTGCGGATTCTTAAATGGATTATTTTTCTGCGATTAGCGATGTATATTATGATAGGTCAACATAGGTCACTTAAGGAAATTTTCGAGTCATAGAGCACGATTAATATCTTCAACGGACCTAGATAATATGGCTAGTTTATTTGATTAGTTTTCTAATTTTTAACATTCAAATCGTTTTTTTTTCTTAGAAAATTGTTAATTGTTTTGATTTCACTGAATAAATTCAATTGATACCGTGAGACAATTACCCTAGATAATTTAACTATGCTTAAAAAGTCCTTTACAACGTTTACAATTGTACTGTTAACTTATTCCTATTGAGGTTCAATTTAAATTTCCCGGGCCACTGTCTAATACCAAATAGATTTTGACCTCGCGGTCTTTACTAACTCGTAAAAAGACGAATCCGGTAGTAGGAGAATGCGAGGGGAAGGAGAAAATCGCACATGTGCTATCGCAGGTCCCCGCAATAATTCCCGTCATTCGTAACGTATCCTACCTACTGGGAGTGTTATCATTACATATTCAATATTAACCGTCAATTAAATTCGGAAGTGCCTATTCACGAACGATTAAATTAATTGTTAGAGTGTACGGGCTTTGAGGTAATACAAGTGATGTGTATTTATTGCCATCCTTGGTTGAAAAAGCAACTCTCCAAGGGCTGCGAGATTCTCGCGGGTGAACTACCGCGAGGCATTTTTGAGGACGGATTGTAACGTTTTTCGAGAGAATCGGGCAAATTCAGCAAACCATTTTAATGATAGATTTTACCGTTTGATCCGCGGATATGCGTTCGTTATCTACAATAACCCGGAGCTAGCAACAATGGCCGTTACTATTTTGCACGGCATCGAAATGCATGCAAAGATTGAAATTTATAAATCTATCGACAATTGTCGCCTGTTTGTTGGCAGGTTATCCGTGGAGCGGAACAAGGACGGAGTCTCGGAACGAGCTCACCAAATGCGTGTACGGCATCCAGAAGATTATGTTAATCGTATGAGTACCCTCATTCCAACCGCGACTTCGTATTCGTCGAATTTGAGAATCACCGGCTCGCAGTGATGGCGCCCGCCTAATCTCACCTGGGGCGTTACTCATGAGGGAGGTGCCCATATTACCCCACATGGACCCCGCTCTCATGTTTCAGGTAATTATGCAAATTTATTTTTATTTTGTTGCTTTTTTAACACACATCATAGTCTAATATTAGTTTTATTTTAATATCAGTACTACAACTGTACTTTTGACTGAAAATTCTTAAAATAGTATCGTTTCGGCTTCAACGAAACCCGTTGGGGTTTAAGCGGGAAGCACCGTCCTCCCGCGTACACCTAAACGTTTTTCTTTAAGGCCAAAACTACGCTAAAATTAGAATGTTTATAAATAATAAATATTTTATAAACTGGCTTTCTTTAAACTACTGGGTGAACAGCTGATATTTGTTTTGTGATCATATTATTTTTTATTGCTGTGTGATCTAATTTTATAACACAAGCTTCTTTAAGAAGGGTGGGATCAGTTGATCTTTGTTGTTTTATGTACAGCATTTTTAATAACATAAGCTGTTTGAATGGCTGGAGCAGATCTGTACCTATCTCATGGCAGAAATTGTAGGTATTGAGCTTTTAGCCAAAACTGCAGTGGAATGGCATAGAATTTTGTACCAATAAAAATAGATTTTTTTGGCTTGGAAACTTATTTTATAATATATATTGATCTTTCACATTCTATTAATGATACGTATTAATCCTTATAAAATAAGTTTCATATTCAACTAAGTACTAAAAATTTATATGATTCCATTGCACAGTTTTCTAAAACTCAATACATTTTCACAATTAGTGCCATAAGAGATGTATAGTTGTGATTTGACTGTTAAAGCAGCTTATGTTGTTAAAATTTTTGATCATACAACATCAAATGTCAGTTGATACCACCTTAAAGTAGCTTGTGTTGTTAAAAAAGCTGATCACATAACAATAAAAATAAATCAGTTGATCACACAACAATAAGTGTCAGTGGTTCACAAAACAATAAAGATCTACAGATCACACAACAGCTAATATAAGCTGATCACTAGTTTGGAAAATATTTTTCTTTATTTGTAAATAGTAACCTTTGGGGTAAGGTATGTTACAATTACTTAGACATAATCATACTTTTTAAGATATGTACAATTCATGTACAAATTTTTTTCTTGTGCTTTGCCAGCTTTGATTCAAAAAGCGGTAAATAACGTGGTCGTAATTACCGCATTTTGACTCCCCCTTGTGTCTTCCCACTGCCTTCTTCACTTCCATCGCAACTCCTCATTTGGCCTTCCTCACCTTATCTCTCCCTACCCTACCTTCTTTCTTGGCCCTCCCAATTATAGCTTCTTTCTTTGCCCCCTGCATCACCCAGTCCCATCCTGCTGCAAGTCTCCAGCAAACTCACTATGTCTCTTCTCTCTGCCCTCTATCTGGCCCTCTCTCTTTTCTTCGTTATCAATAATGACATATTTTGGGTGATTTATATTGAATAATAATAATAAAGCATTATTTCCCAACAGACAAAACAAAATCCAATTGCATGGGAAATTTATGATAGATCCATCACAAAATAAGTAATTGCAATAAAAGAATCATACTTGTAAATGATAATTTGTGCCTGTAATTATATGTAATTTTGCCTGCTTAGAAATGCTTTATTATTAATATTAATCTACATAAAACTCTTAAAATATTCCATTATTTTGAATAGAAATAGAAATGTTTTTGATATTACTATTGTCTTTATTATTCATAACTTTTATTTGATATATAAATAAAAACAATAAATAAAAACAATTATTTGACATAACCCTTTCATAAAAATCATCTGGGTATAATGAAAATTATATCATATGGTCAAGTCGTCAATATAGATGTTACTGTCTTCCCCAGTTCTAATGCCCGTCTCACCTGGATCTTATGGTTCAGTGTCTCTATCTCCGCCTATCTACCACCTAATCTAATGATATTTCGTTATCGGTATATTTCGTTCATTCCATTAACTTGTTAGTATCTGTAGTTGTCTCATTGTTTCGTGTTTGCGATGGGATAAAACTTCGGTATCATCGGCACATTGAAGTATTTGCTGTTAAAGTTTATGTCGTTCATGTGTGCTATATTGAAACTATCTATCAGAGCAATATAAATTATATAGTACTTGTGATAACAGAGAGCATTGGGGTACACATGGAAGGGCAGTACAGTAAGATGTGTCATGTCTGTTAATTCTTACCCTTAGTTAAGGAAACTGTCAATAATTTCTAATAGATGTGACTTCATTCCTATGACATATAATTCATATGAGACCTTTAGGCCACACTCCAAGTCCAATGTTTTGTTAATGTCAATGAATAAAGCTGTAGATCGCCTGTTTTATAAATGGCTGGCCTGAATGTTGTTAGTGTGCAAAGTGGATGAATTGTTGAATTTGCTTTTTTAAACCCAACTGATACTATGAAATATGTAAATTAGTTAAATTAAAATGCTTTAACTGCCAAAAGTTTGTGTAATTTTTCATCAGATTGTAAGAAAGAAAAAAGAAAACGGAAATGTCTAAATTGTGAAGATGATAATCACAAAACTAATAATTGCTATAATCCCAGTACTGCTATACATGTAATGGTTCATATAGAGCAGATAGTATGGCTTGTGAATCGTATGGAAATTTGGTGCATGATATACTTTTAATATCTTCATTTAATTCCTTGAAATAATTATTATAAATAGTAAGTACCAAAAATTTATAATAGGTGGTAATTTTAATGCCAAATTAAAATTATAGGGTTCAAATTTAACTGATGTCCAAGGTAATATTTTAGAAGAAATGATCAATAGCAATAATTTATTGGTAGGTACTACCGCAACCTTTAACGAGCTCAAGAATCAAATTTGGTACCACATTATTTGATGAAAATTTAAGAAACAAAATTAAGAATTGGAAGGTTAGAAACCCTGAGTGATCATAAATACATTTATTTTGAGGTTATAGAAAATAATTTAAAGGAAAAACTTAATTATAGTATCTGTGATAATAAGTATGTTTCAAATTAAAATAATATTTTAAATTTAAAAAATGGAATTCAATCAAATTTTTCGAATCTACTACTATAAAATCGACACTGCATTAGATTTAACAAATATTATGGTAGCCCACATACTTTTCATAGACTTTAAAGCCGCTTTTGACACAGTGAGCAGGAAGAAAACACTAGGGGAGATGCAAAACATGAACATAACACAAAAACTTATAAATTTAACGAGAATGACAATGGAGGGATCCAACGCGGCAGTGCGAACAAGACAAGGAACATAAAACCCAATTATAAATACAGGAGTAAGACAAGGGGTCGAACTATCAACAACACTCGTGGTCCTGCAAGGGGCTATAAGAAAGATAAAAGCACATGGAAAACTAGCGACAAAAATGACACAAATACTGGCATATGTAGATGCCATAGTGATCAGAAGTAGGAGAAAAAGGTGGCTGGAAGAGGCCTTCAGAATGCTGAGAGTCGCAGCAAAAGAAAAAAGGACTACACATAAACAAAGAAAAAAACAAAATATATGACAATCAGAAGAAAGGAAAGCCTTAGTAAGGGGTCCAAAGTAAGAATCAATAAAACAGTGGTAAAAACAGCGGTAACATACACACTAGAAACGACAAGCACGAGGAAATAAGACGAGGAAGAATCAGAATCTTCGAAAGAGTAATGAGAGCAATCCTCGAAGCAGACAAAGTAAACGGAGAATGGATACCACTAATGAACACAGAAATACTAGATCAAAATGGAGGAACAGACATAGTAAAAAATTAAAGCGCGGAGAATACAATGGTTTGGACATGTACAAAGGAAAGACAGAAATGCAATAATAAGAGGAAGGATGGAATGGAAACCAACGGAAAACAGAAGGAGAGGAATACCAAGGACAAAGTGGACAGACAATGTAGAACAAGACCTACAAAACTACGAGTACAAAACTGGAAAGAAAAAGTACATAACAGGAATGAATGGAGAAAGATTGTAGAAAAGGCTAAAACACACAAAGGTCTATGAAAGAAAGAACGAAGGAAAACAAATGAATGATGATATAGTAAATTTATTTGATAAATATTTATTAAATAATAATGATTTTAAATTCAAAGGTAAATATTGGTGGAATAATAAAATTAATGAAAGCAGGAAACTTATAAAAATAAAGAGAAAATAAAAAATACTACAAAACAAAAAATAATGAAATTTTAGAAATAAATAATTATAAATAATCTAGAATATAATACAAGTAAAAATATACTTAAAGATTTGATTTTAAAATCAAAGCAAAGTAATTTGTGATGATTTAGAAAACAATTTATGGGGAAAAGCGTGCAAACAAAAAATTTGCAACAAATTTCAAAAGAAAAAAATATTTATTCAATCTGTTTAACAATACAAAATTGCAAGAGATTTACTTCCTGAACAACTATTTGGAATTCAGAAAATTTAGGAAAAAAATATATTTTGGATTAAAAAATGAAATAATTAACATTTTAATATATGAAATTCCAGGTATTTTCTTAAATGTTGATCCGTTCTTGGACCCCTTTTATAGTTCATTTTTTATGATGGCGTATTAATTTAAAGTTAGCTTTAGGTGTTAAAATTGTTAGCTATGCTGATGATATAGCAGTCTTGATATCTGGTAAAAATTAACTTCAGCTCAAAAATTTGACAATAGAAACTATAAATAAAATTGAGCTATGGATGATAACTAATGAACTAACTTTGTTAAGTGGAAACACAGAATTAATTATCCCCGAAGGTAGAAGAAATTTAATAACTTTAATTTAAATAAGTAACAATGTTATTAAACGTAAATTAAATATTTATGCGTTTGGCTAGATAAAGGATTAAAATTTACAAACTATGTTAAAAATGTTTCGGAAAAAACAATTTAAAATCAACCGTTCAAGTGATAAAAGAAAAATTTTAGCAAATGTTTCAAATTCAATAATACGTTCATATATTTTGGCAAAATGTAATTATAAATCATAAGAAATTTAAAAATATGATAATTAACTGCCACAGATAAATTGCCTTAAGAGTAATTTGTGCATACAGAACTATTTCGAACGATGCTCTTAGAATTGTTGGTGGTTTAATTACATTAGAATTTCTAATTTTCAAAAGATCAAAAATTAGAAATAATATTTGTCAACAAATTTGGAATACTTCATCCAAAGGAATTGAACAAATAAATTAATACCAGATATTAGGATATGGTTATGAAAAGGGTCTAAAACATGTAGAACACTATACTATCCAATTCCTCTCCGGTCATGGGTGTTTCTATTCATATTTATTTAAATATAAAAAAGTAAAGTGTTTTTACTGTAATGTTTTTAATGATAATGCAGAACACATTCAGAATTGCAGTAGATGTTTTAGTGAACAGTTGGAACTAAGACTTTTATTAGGTGATGAACTGACCAACGAATTTTTTTCAAAATTTATTGCAAGTGGTCACTGGGATGTTAAAAAATAACAGAAAGACAAAAGCATATGAAGAGAGAGATGGACAAAATTTGAATGTAGAACTGAGACAAGTGTAATGAGGAATTTAAATTTATGAAAAAATTAATTAATTAAAAATATATAAATTAAAATAAATAAATAAATTTAAAACAATGGCATGGATAAAAAAACATGATAAATTGACAATTTGTAGCCACCCAAATATGAAGTTATACAGAAATGTGGATTCCATATTTAGGAATATATTTGTTTGAGAATCAAGGTGGGGTTTAGCTTGTAGGTCGGCCCTAAATGGGTCGGAATCTAGCAATTCCCGGAGATAATGTATTGATGGGGAAACACAAGCATAAAAAAATTAAATAAACTACAAATACAACAAAACAAAATACTGAAAATACTATACAAACTCGACAAGAAAACCAACACCAGAGTGTTATACTATATACTATATACTATATCAACAGACACAAGAACTAACCATAAAAAACATGATAACACTAAATAAATTACTACTACTATACAAAATTCAAAACAACAAAATAAAAACGAACATAACACTAAAACAAAACAAAGAAATTCATATACACCAAACAAGAAGAAAATCGAAACTGAGAACGAGCAAATACAAAAAACAAAATACTCACCAATACTAACAACCCAAATAATACAAAAATACAACGAACTACCTAACGAAATCAAAGCACTGGCATACGTTCCTTTCAAATTGAAAATTAAAAATCTACCGCTGAACAACAAAATATAATAATAGTAAACATAGCGCAACAAACAGAGATGGACACGGACACAAAAAAAACACAAACCCTCAATACCCGCAGCGCGAGGAGGATTCACCACCACAAACCTCGAGGCAAGGACCGAGAGAAGAAAATTACAATTTTATTTTTTATCTTTTTCTTTTATTTGTAGATATGCAATTCATTTTAATTTTTACAATTATATAAATAGTTAAATATTATATATTAAATTTAATTTAAAAAAAAACCTCCCGGGCGTCTTTCAAGACAAAAAAATTGTCTCAGTAGCAATTTTTGTATTAGATCTGGACCAGGAGCCGAGTTTTTACCTTTATTTAATGCAGAAAAGAATTTTTATTTTAGTATATTTGATATTAGATCATCGCGTCTTGATACCGACATCATCATGTTACGATTTTTTATGTTATCTACCTAGCTAAGAAAATAAGGGACAATCAACATTTTATTTTTCATCATAAGAATCATTACGAGTTTTTCAACGTTTTTTCCACAGTGTTTTCCAAGTCGTGACATGGCATATATTTGTTGAGATTTGCAGAGAGATAATAGTCATAGGGGGCGAGGTCAGGATTGTAAGGGGATGTTTTAATTCCTTAAAGCCACATTCATTGACTACTTCTTGAACAATTCGTGCTTTATGTACTCTGCAGCTGTCGTGCAGAAGTAGGGTTTTCTGATCATAATTGTGGGGTCTTTTTCTTGAATATTCGATTCCATGTTCTTAAATGTGTGTTTGTAGACATTCCCTGTTCGGAGTTCGTTGTAGGATCCCAGTAGTATACCCAGGTCTTAATTCACAGTATATCCCAATGGATATTTTTCAGGCTACTGTTTTTTTTTCGATAAAAAAAATCATGTCGCTTCATAATTCCAAGTTGAAAATAACTTTTTGCAAGCATGTTAAGCAATTGGAATCAACCTTGGTTGAGGAGATGGCACTATAAATGCAATAGAAACTTGCCATAATTAAGTCGTTGCCCTAGATAAATGGAATAATAATATCATTATTGCTGTTGCGATATAAACAAATTGTCGGAATTTCAAAATATTTGGGAATAGAAAAATAGTAGGTTACCCTAGTTTAGCAGGCTCTTTCTTGCGAATGTCTTAAGGATGCTCAATATTATTCTAGAATATACTGCCTTCTTCATTGTATTTCTGGTTTTGAATGCATTGAAATGGTTGTATTGTTGTAGGACATAAAATAAATATTTAAAAAACGACTTTCTTTATAATAGTAGGTGAACAGCTGCTATTTATTGTATGATGAGCTGATTTTTATTGTGTGATCAACTGATTTCTTCTTGTTGTAAGATAACGACGGAGAACAAAAACGCCAAGATAAAAATAAACCTAACAGTAAATAATATATAAAGTTAACTTATCATAAAATGGAAACCCTACAACCTAACAGAAACGAACTAAACAGAAATTAAATGTACCTCGTGGAACTTATCATAAAACTACATCAATAATATATTAGTGCGCGCGCAGTTTATTTAAATCCGCATCTAAACAAACGCATATTCGAACAGACTGTAATGCCGACCACAAGGAAAAACAAGAAAAAATCGATAAAATCCACCAGTGAAGGAAGAAACCATCGAAAACAACGGAGATATTCTAGAGATAAAAAACACCTTAAAAGAAATGAAACGGTCAATTGAATTCATGTCTAAACACTTCGAAGAAACTCAGGAGCAAAATAAAAAACTAATGAAACTATTAAAAGAAACGAAAAAAGAGAATGCTGAACTAAAAGAACACATCGAAGATCTGGACCGCAGATGCAACGCATTGGAACAACAACAAATAAAAAATAATATAGTCATAGCGGGAGTCCCCAATCAAAATAAAGACGAAAACGTAACCGAAACTAAGCAACGCGAGAGAAAAAACTAAAATAATGGAAAAAAGAAAACGGAGATAATGTAATCTGAAAGGTACTAATGCAACAATTTTACATAAATGACGAACTTACCAGCGAAAATAGCAACTTGTTGTTCGAGGATAGACAGAAAACAAACGGATATAAATACATATGGACAAAGGAGGGACAAATATTTGCAAGAAAATCTGATGATGAAAAGGTGACAGTAATTAACAACTTCATCGATATTGAGAAATTACAAAACAACTAAATAAATATAACAATATAATAAACAACAAACCAAAAATGGATTCCACCATAACTAACATATTATTGCAAAATATACGGAGCATACGAACGAAATTCGACGAAATAATTCTACTACCAACATTATATAAGAACCTAGGCTTTTACTGAAACATGGCTTTACACTGATGAAACCATAAACTTTGAAATCACAAATTATAGACATATACATAATTGCAGGAAAACACGAGGAGGAGGTATATCATTATATTTAAACAACAACATACAAGTTCACACAATCTTGAACACAACTATTAACAATATTGAAATAATTAAAATATTACTCGAAAAACACAATACGTATCTCACATTAGTCATACCGCAACATGTAGAAAATGACACTTTTTTGAAAACTCGAACAACAATACTCAATGAAAAAAAGAATCACATTGTATTAGGAGACTTTAATATAAATATTGCCAACACAAATAAATCTACACAAAAATATAACGAGATAATTGTGGAACAAGATTATACAATAATGAACAAAGACTTGAGCGTCACAAGAAGCGACAAAAACAACATAATCAAATCAAGAATCGATCATGTGATAACCAATAACACAAATCTATTACGTAACATACAAATAGATGAACTAAACCTATCTGACCATAACGCTATGTAACAGAGTGGTCACTAAATAACAAAGAAAATTAATTTTTGTAAAGAATACAAAAACTAAAATCCAATTATGACTCAATTAAAAACGAATTTAATAAAGAACTAAAATCGATTGAAACCTTTGAGGAACTCATACGAATATTGATAAACCTAATACAAAACAATACCAAAAGAACGACATTTAAAAAAAAGAGCAGAATGACTGGGTCAACGTAGAAGTAATTAAAAAAAATAAAAGAACGAAATTATTATTTCCAACGACACAAAAATAATCCCACAAACCAGTTCCTGAAACGAAGATATGAAGAGACCAAAGCAAGCAAACAATTAAAGTTCAAAAATTAACTACTACAGAAACAAGATAAATAACGCAAAAGGAAAATGCTAAATTGAACTAACAAACATAAATGTATCAGAGGAATAACAGAACTGGAAAAAGAAGATTTAACCACAACACATGATGAAAAAGAAATCTCAAACGAAATAAATAAATACTTCTCAGAAATAGGACTTAACAAAAGCAGAATTTGATTTAACAACGGAATCGGAGATAAAGAACATCATAAAAGACCTAAAATATTTCTCGGCACCTGGAAAGGATAAAATAACAAATAAATGTGTGAAACATTTAGAAACTGAGCTGGCCTCAATACTCAAAAGATTCATAAATGAAATTATAAAAACTGGTGAATTTCCTGACTGCTTAAAGGAAACAATAATAATTTCAATACACAAAACAGGATCAAGAACACAAGCAGAAAATTATCGCCCAATCGCGTTACTGTCAGTGTTCTCAAAAATAATACACACCCGATTGAGCCACTATCTTGAAAAAGAAACCATAGTAACCAAAAAACAATATGCCTATCAAAAAAGATCCGGAACAACGTCAGCCACAACAGATATGATACTAAACATCCAAAAGATCACAGACAATAACGAATAAGCCACAGTACTGTTCATTGATCTAAAAAAAGAACGACTAATAACAAAATTAAAAAACAACGGAATTCAAGGAACAGAACTTAAATTATTCAAGACGTATCTACACAACAGAAAACAACAGACAAGAATTGGAAATACACTAAGTGACACAAATATGCCAGAATAGGGCATACCACAAGGCGGAGTTCTTGCACCTACTCTATACCTACTGTATATAAATGATATATAAAATATACAAATACTTGGTAACATATATCTTTACGCAGATGATACGTCTATAATATATAATGGAGCAAATATGCTTGAAATAGAAAACAAAATAAATAGAGATATGAACAACCTTCTACAATGGTTCACTAACAATGTATTAACCATCAATGAAACTAAAACCAAAATTATGAACATATCAAATAAAAATAAAATACAGACAAACATCAAAATAAACCATGTTATCATACAACAAACTCCCTACGCTTAAAACAGCTAGTGTTGTTAAAAAGCTGATCATACAACAATAAAAATTAGTTGATCATACAATAGTAAAATCAGCTGATCACACAACAATTAATATCTGCAGATCACACAACAGCAAACATCAGTGGATAAAAATTTAAGCAATTACTTATGGTGTGAATAGTGTAATAAATAGTATTGAATTTTTACAAAACAAATGCACCATAATTGGGTATAGAGGGTGTCACTAAAGTATGGAATACATTCGAGAAAACCTTTATTTATGTTTTTTTGCTTGAACACGTCGATTTTAAAATTTCATTTCTTAAGGAAAGCAATTTTTTTCGCCCATTTTTGTATGAGCAATGATGTCATCGATAATTTTTTCCAAACGACAACCCCACTTTTTTATTGCGGATTCTCAAATGGATTATTTTTCCGCGTTTAGCGATGTATATTATGATTATCGGTCAACATAGGTCACTTTTTTCGAGAAAGAGGACTAGTCGTAGAGCACGATTAATATCTCCAGCGGACCTAGATAATATGACTAGTTTATTTGATTAGTTTTCTAATTTTTAACATTCAAATCGTTTTTTCTTTCTTAGAAAATTGTTAATTGTTTTGATTTCACTCAATAAATGCAATTGATACCGTGAGACAATTACCCTAGTTAATTTACATATGGTTAACAAGTCCTTTATAAAGTTTACAATTGTACTGTTAACTTATTCCTATTGATATTTCAATTTAAATTTCCCGGGCCACTGTCTAATAACCAATAGATGTTGACCTCGCGACCGTTACTAACTCGTAAAAAGACGAATCCGGTAGTAGGTGAATGCGAGGGGTAGGAGAAAATCGCACATTTGCTATCGCAGGTCCGCGCCATAATTCCCGTCATTAGCAACGTATCCTACCGACTGGGAGTGTTAGCATTACATATTCAATATGAACCGCCAATTAAATTCGGAAGTGCCTATTCACGAACGATTAAATTAATTGTTAGAGTTTACGGGCTTTGAGATAATACAAGTGAAGTGTATTTATTGCGATCCTTGGTGAAAAAGCAACTCTCCAAGGGCTGCGAGGTTCTCGCTGGTGAACTACCGCCAGGCATTTTAGAGGACGGATTGGTAGCGTTGTGCGAGAAAATCGGGCAAATACAGCAAACCATTTTAATGATGGATTTTACCGTTTGATCCCCGGATATGCGTTCGTTATCTAAAATAACCCGGAGGTAGCAACAATTGCAGTTACTATTTTGCTCGGCATCGTAATGCAGCGGGGTAAGAAGATTGAAATTTATAAATATATCGACAATTGTCGCCTGTTGGAAGGTTACCCGTGGAGCGGAACAAGGACGGAGTCCCGAACGAGCTCACCAAATGCGTGTACGGCATCCAGAAGATTATGTTAATCGCATGAGTACCCTCATTCCAAGGGCGGCTTCGAATTCGTCGAATTTGAGAATCACCGGCTCGCAGTGATGGCGCCCGCCTAATCTCACCTGGGGCGTTACTCATGAGGGAGGTGCCCATATTACCCCACATGGACCCCGTTCTCATGTTTCAGGTAATTATGCAAATTTATTTTGATTTTGTAGCTTTTTTAACAGAAATCATAGTCTAATATTAGATTTATTTTAATATCAGTACTACAACTGTACTTTTGACTGAAAATTCTTAAAATAGTATCGTTTTGGCTTCAACGAAAACCGTTGGGGTTTAAGCGGCAAGCACCGCCCTCCCGCGTAAATCTAAACGTTTTTCCTTAAGGCCAAAACTACGCTAAAATTAGATTGTTTATAAATAATAAATATTTTATAAACTGGCTTTCTTTAAACTACCAGGTGAACAGCTAATATTTGTTTTGTGATCATATTATTTTTTATTGCTGTGTGATCTAATTTTATAACTACACAAGCTTTTTTAAGGGTGGGACAGTTGATCTTTGTTGTGTTGTGTACAGCATTTTTAATAACATAAGCTGTTTGGATGGCTGGAGCAGGTCTGTACCTTTCTCATGGCAGAAATTATATGTATTGAGCTTTTAGCCAAAATTGCAATGGAATGGCATACAATTTTGTACTAATAAAAAGAGATTTTTGTTGGCTTGGAAAATTTTATAATATTTATTGATTTTCGACATTATATCAATGATGGGTATTAATTCTTACAAAATAAGTTTCATATTATTAACAACTAAGTACTAAAAATTGATACAATTCCATTGCATAGTTTTTGCTAAAACTCAATACATTTTCACAATTAGTGCCATAAGAGATGTATAGTTGTGATTCCACTGTTAAAGCAGCTTATGTTGTTAACATTTTTGACCATACAACAACAAATGTCAGTTGATATCACATTAAAGCATCTTGTGTTGTTAAACGAAACTGATCACATAATATAAATAAATCAGTTGATCACACAACAATAAGTATCTGTGGTTCACAAAACAATTAAGGTCTGCAGATCACACAACAGCAAATATCAGCTGATCACTAGTTTGGAAAAATGATTTTTTAATTTGTAAGTAGTAACCTTAGGTGTAAGGTATGTTACATTTACTTGGACATAAGCATACTTTTGAAGATATCTATAATTTTTCTTGTTCTTTGCCAGCTTCGACGCTGTCGGGCACCGTTTTTTTCTGTGCAAAATAGCTATTACTTCATTGTTCCATGTTTTCCTGGATCTTCATTTTATTTCGCTGTACTCCCCATATATGTTTGACTGGTCATTTGTTCTTGTTATGTCAGAACCATTTTATCTATTGTTCCTCAATCCAACTTTTAGTTGTTCTCTTATGATGTCATATCTTATTTTATTTATTTGTATTACTCCCATTACTTTTCTATGGTGCATTGGATTGCCTGAATATTACTTTTATTGCCTTTGTTAAAACCCAGCTCTCACTGCCATTTTTGTTTTTGTACTTATTTCCTTTTTGCATATTGCCTTCTTGCTTAAATTATGGTACATTCATGCTACATTAGTTACTCTTTCGTTTATATAATCTTTGCTGTTGTGTGATCTGCATATAGATTAATTCCACCCTTAATGTTCACTTTTGTTATAATTATAATAATATTATATAATATGTATTTTATTATTTCTAGATTCATAAATACCTTATTAAATAAATACCTCTTATTATAATTATAACAAAAGTGTGCATTAAGGGTAGGACCTATCTATACCTTTTGTTATTGTTATTTTGTAATTGTATTAAGCTTTTAGCAAACACTAAAATGGTATATATTTCTTACAAATTAATAAAGTACCAGTTTTACTCAAAGTAATCAATGAACAGTTGATTATTATTGTTGATTTACTGATCTTTAGTTGTGTGACTAGCTTATCTTTGTTATGTGATTAATATTTTTTAATGTCTATGTATTAAATAGAACAAAATTGTAGGACTGTAGGTAAAATTCAGACTTAAGGTCGTTTTAGACAAGACAATTTCTTGACTCAAATGTTGTTCAAGAAATGAACTAGTATATTAACTAAGACATTGTCTTGATTACTCAAAATACCTGTATGAAACGAAACAATATTTCTGGAATACGATTTGGGCCTCGATCATGCGCATTTCGCTTGTTGTCATAGTGCTGTCATGAACTTTAAGGTTACATGTTTGTTTTGTTTATTGTAATGAAAATATATTCAACAATATTCAACAATATTCAACAATAACAATAATGTATGGTAATTCGGTGTGTTAGGTGGCTTATTTCACTTAATAAAAATATTAGAAAGAATAAAAATGAAAAATAAGCAGCAAGAGCTGTTAATAAATCCTGAGTCATATTGGAATTTTTTAGAATGGATTATAGCAACTTCAGAGAATTACTCAATTTAATGAAAGTGAATATTGAAAAACAATATATACACATTGAACCTGTATCAGTTAAAATGCCTTTTGTTTCTCATTTATACACTGTATACTGTGTTCTAACACTGTTTTTTAGCTTTAGGCGATAGCTACTGAGACTTTTGCTATTAAAATCCATGAGTTTATGACTACCAGAAGTGTGTCAAGCTATAATAGACTGATGCCACATCAAATTAAATTTTGAACTAGTATTTGAGAATATTTGTATTAATTTTAAAATGAGTTATATTGTAGATGCCTCTTACTTTCTTCTCAAGAGTAAAACAACATTGCTACCGATTTCCTATATTTGCCAGACTTCCCTATGTGTGTTGGTGCTGGCAAACACATGTATTTCAAAGCACCATATAATGATTTTATTACAAGTACAAAAGGTTCCCATAGTAAATATTAGCATGATTAGATACATTATACATTTATATATGTTGGTCTTGGAATAAATGGTAGAATGAGTGATGGTGTTTTTAAAGACAGCAATGTCTAATTGATGACAATATTTTGAATTTTCCATAGATAATATCTTCCTAGATAAAAGAGTTATTATTCCAAATGTAATTGTATTAGATAATTTCTTCCCATTGTCAACAAGATTATTAAAACCTGTTACATAATCTGGACTGTTTGTTAAAAATATTTTTGATATAATGAGCAACAGATTCTAAATTTTTTCATACCTGTATCAGCTTAAGTTCAGATTTTAACATTAACATATTGTCTTACCCAATTGTCTTGCCACTAGAAACCAGAGATATATCATCATCTAAGCAGCAACACTGCACGCGGTAGGTATAATGTCTATATCATCGCCTAAGCAGAAACACCACACATCTAAAATTTTATTTGAGGTTGACAGGAGAGAGAAACCTGAAGATAAAATGTTTATTGGAGTAACTAAATTACTCTAGTTAAAAATATAAAATATAATCAATAAAATAAAAAAATGATAACTTCATTGGGTTAAAATAATTCTAATAAGCGTTTTATAATCAGTTTTTCTCTCTCCTATCAACCTCAAAGAAAATTTTAGATGTGTGGTGTTGCTGCTTAGGCAGGCGATGATATAGACATTATACCTACCATATCATCATGCCACCCTAACCAATTTGTGAATATTTGTATGCTCCTATTGGATTTGTTAAATGGCAGAATAAAGTAATGGTATAGAATTATGTAGTGGGCAAAGAAATATAATTATTAAAACAATATAAATTGGATTATTATATAATCCTTTATTGATAACCTGCAGCAATTTAATTTTAAACTCCAATCATTCTCCTTCGTCCATTTTTTCAGTTGGCCCACAGTTAAAGCAACAGCTCCTTATTGGTGATCTGCTTATTTTTAGAATTTCAGGGGAATTCCTACAGACAGAGGCCCATTCTGTAGTAAATCATATTCACGTTCATGCTGCAATTACAAAAAAGAATTAACATTAAAAACTAAACAGAGTCAATAAAATTGAGCTGTTGAAAATTGATTGAAACATTTTGTCTCTCTTCAAAATAATTAGAATTTATTGATATTTGAATCCTAGGACATGTATCTTAACCTCTTCTAAAGTTACAGGTAAAGTCGTACACCAATTCAGCTCTGCAGACCTCACAGTTGTCAGACTGAAAACGGACGACAACGCAGAGATCTACATAGCCTCTGCGTATCTACCGTACGACGCAGCCCGACCACCTCCCAGCCCAGAACTGGTACACCTGGTGGAACACTGCGAAAAACTAAAGATTGACCTCATCATCGGATGTGATGCTAATGCTCACCATGTGGTGTGGGGCAGCAACATCAACAGTAGAGGAAAGGCTCTAATTGAGTACATAACCAGTACAAAAATAGAGATACTAAACAGACGGTGCGAACCAACGAGCCGAGGTAATAGACATCAGTGGGCAATATCTCAAGCAAAATAAAAAACTGGCACGTATCAAGTCAGGTATCCATGCCTGCACACCGACTGATACGCTACAACCTAGATTTCGTACCACGTGAACTACCGTTCTACAGAAATCCACAATAAACTAATAAACAACTATTTTGCAGATACCTATCGGATAGGATGGAGTATCAAGAAGTAGACAACCTTCCAGAATCAGTGGACGACTTGGAGGCCTGTGTGAAACAGCTCCAAAAAATCACTGATTTCATCATATGAGGACTCCTGTCCCTTGAGAAAGGCGAGCATGAGCCTCTGCACCCCCTTGGTGGAGTCCAGAGATCAACTGCCTTCGATCCAAGCCAGGAAAACTTTCAACAAGGCCAAAAACAATAATGATATAGTTCTATGGGAAACCTTTAGGGAAGCCCGAAGACAATTCAAAAATGAAGTCAGGAAGCGACAAAGAAATACATGGAGAGCCTACTGCAATGGCATTGAATCCACAGCAGCAGCTGCTCGTTTGAAGAGAGTAATCTCTAAAGACTCTGACAACTCAATTCGCTAAAACGGTAGGATGGCACCTTCACGGTAACACCCTCCCAAACTATCGAGGTACTCTTAGACACCCACTTTCCTGGCAATCAATCTGGAGGTCCCAACATAGTATCTGATCCCCATCTACCTCATGAGGAAAATTGGCTGCTGAGCAAATGGTAAGTATAACTAAAATGGAATGGGCAATATCTAGCTTTTCATCTTTTCATATAACTATAACTGCCATTTATCATGATCATTACGTCGTCAGCATAGCCAATAGAATAGTATCCTAGGTTGTTTAATTCCAGGAGGCTATCAACTACAAGGTCCCACAAAAGAGTTGAGAGAACTCCACCTTGAGGGACAGCCTCTTTCTGCAACTTTTTTTGATGTTACGTCATCTACAGTTACTTAGATTGTTTTGGACCAAGCACATTTTTTATCCAGCCCCTCATAGTGGGGTGAATCCCGTGAGATGTTAGAGTATTATCTATACTCTCCAATGTTGTTTTGTCAAAAGCACCTTCAATATCAATGAAGGTGGCAAGCAACGAACTTTTATGCTCTAGTGTTTCCTCTATCTTAGAGGTCACCAGATGTAGGGCTGATTCCGTTGAGCGTCCTGGTTGGTAGGCATGCTGTTTCGGATGTATGGGGTACGTTCTCAGCGGCCCGTCCCTGATTTCACGATCACAGAGCCTTTCCAACGTCTTCAATAGAAATGATGTTAGGCTGATGGGCCTGAATGACTTGGCAAGTGTGTAATATACTTTGCCTGATTTGGGTATAAAAGTCACTTTGACCTCTCTCCGTGCATTAAGGCTATCTTCACTCAACCTGTGGCATGATAAAGGTAGAATCATTGGACACAGGAGCACATTGAGTGAAGCTATCAAACTAGACCCTTTCATAGAAGGTAAGTACGATAACAGAATTAAGTGTTTTTTTAAGTGAATAAGACTAGACGCACTATTTCAGCGCCCTAGCAAACGGTTAACATATTTGCCCCAAAACAAGGGGTATTAACTAAAATAAACGGAACTCGAGAATTGTAAACAACTAAATAACCCCAGCTCGCGTAGGTAATCGTTTCATTCATAAACTAATGACTCGTATTATATAAAACGTGTTATTTGCAGACAAACTATGGATTCGCTCAGAGCTGATGGTATTTATGAACATAATATCGGTTGCTCTAACGAGGATGAGTGGATGTTTAAGAGACAAACGCCCGGCCCAAAGCTACCTTGCCCTCAGTGCAAGGAGTATGTGCGTGAGGACTATTTGAGTCGCCATTTTAAATTGCTGCACTCTACGGACAGGTAAAATAATTCTCCAATTCATTCTTGATATTCATGGATGCTAATGTATAATTATAGAATTAGGTACCGCCGCCTAAAGTCCGCATCAGCAGTCCTCCAAGCTACGGCGGTTATTCCGGCCGAAGCCTCAATGATCCTCAAGCGGAGGGTATTTAGCCGTATGAACAGGGACGAGTTGTCTACGACGGCCCAGCACGACTCCTTGATATGCCTTTACGGAAACAGGCTAATCGTAAATTACCTGTCGCAGCCCAACCACGACACCTTGGTATCAACCAAGCTCCGGGAGGTTGCAAAGGTATTAATTTGTGCTCGTCTAATCGAGCCACCTATGCCACATCTAAGTCTTGCCGATCTTATAAGCCCGAGTCACTACGATAGGGTTGTTGATGCCACACGAGTGGCTTCTGGATACAATGAAGAAACTGCGGAATACAGAAGCCCATCATTCGCCTTAAGTGCCGGCTACGCCTTTACAAAAATAGCTCTTTTAGCCAAAGTAAGTCATCTATTATACATCATACGTTAGGGAAACTAACTTCTTTTAAATTCTCTAGACACGAATGATCAAGCAGCGGAAGTCGTATGCCGACATACTAGATTTCCATACTATAATGGACCACGACTGGGGTACCGATATTTCCAAAGCAGCCCTGGAAACACTCAGAAAGAGTAAGTTATTGTCATTTGTACCCAGAATATATAGTATCTAACCCGTTTATTATTTTTCGTAGGAAAATTTGCTAAAGATCACGCCTTACCAAGCACCGATGACATAACAAAGTTCAAGCGCTATTTGGAGCAGCGGGTGGATCGTCTCCATCAGAACATCAATGAGAAAACGTGCTTCATAGCACTGTTGGACACATTACTCGTCTACTTAGTAGTCCTCAATCGCCGTCGGATTGGTGAGATCGAGAGGTTGCTGGTGGACGATTTTTCTCGCCGCTCAAGTATTGACGAAACCAGCGACGAGTTTAAAGCTATGAGCCGCGATGAGCAAATGTCCGCAGTACGATTTTACTATCTAGTAGTCCGTGGAAAGCTAGGCAGGATGGTGCCACTAATTATACGTAAACCCCATGCGGATATTCTGGAATATATGATTCAGCCGGCCAACCGCTTGAGTGCTGACATACGGGCGAACAGCCAATATGTTTTCGCTGGCCGTGGCGAGAAACCGCGACAAGGTGGGCCAGAGATGAAGAGGTTGGCGGCTGAGGCTGGTGTCAGAAATCCGGAGAAAATGATTAGCACAATTCTTCGGAAGCAGCTGGCTACATCTACAGCGTGGGACGACAAGATGATAGACATGCGGGTGTCGAATGTGGCCAACTTTATGGGTCACAATAAAGATATTCACACCCAGCTTTACAGGCAGTCGGACATGGCCCTTTGCGTTGGGCAGGTGGGCCTTGTCTTAGACCCACTTCTGACAGGAGGGAGTAATGACGACTATACGTTGGTGGAAACTGCGCAGCCTGGTAAGTAACTCTCCTTTAGTAAAGTTGATTGATTGTGTCCCATGTATGTTCGCCCTGCTATATTCGAAAGATATTCTATTGTAATTATTGTATTCATTAGATTCCCCACCCGCTCCGTCTTCAGGCGCTGTAGTTACGGACATTGACACAGACTGCAGCGATGATAACAACCAGGCGGTATCCGAGCCCAAGACCAAAATCACCAGGACAAGATGGACGTCGCAGGAGACAGCTGCACTTATGAGGCATTTTGCCGGCAACATTACGGCGGGCGTAATACCTAAAAAAAGCCGAGTCGATGAAATGCCTCGAGGAGGAACCATGTCTGACGGGCCGGACTTGGGTAACTATCAAGGCTCAAGTGAATAACCTTATGTTAAAACATAAACGGACAGGCCTTTGAATTTAGTTAACCGCTTTATTTTCGTTTAGTTTGTCTTTGTTAGGACAGCCGATGTTAAAAGAGCCAACGTTCTTTATGTTAATTTGTGGCTATAAAATTGTAAAATAAATGTATGTATAAAAGAGTTTGTTTTTGTTAGGACAGCCGATGTTAAAAAGAACAACGTTTTTCATGTTAATTTGTGTCTATACCATTTTAAAATAAATATATGTATAACATGTCACTGTGTTTGTTATTCCCAAATCTATTATCACTTTCTGCTATTTACAATAAAAAAAGCGAGGCGACGACGGGAGCCGGGATAGCGCTGACTACTATGACCGTAGACCGGAGCGACAGCAGTGGGAAATGTATCACTCACTCCGCGGTGAATCTATGCCCGAAAACGCGTACGATAACCCAGCGTGGTGTCGACAAACAGCCGACGAAAATTTGTTAAAGTCGCCAGAGTATACATCGAATGGATGTTTGAATCGCTGTCGGATCACAAGTATAAGATTTTTCTAGAAATCAACCCTTACGTTTTAATCTGCCAATAACATTTTCAAATCACAAATGACTCATTAATTATTCTATTATTGATTTTTTGCAAAAAATATTTTAACAAAATTTGTTTGCAATAAGAAAGCACACATTTTTGGTAAGCATAAAATTTTCCTAGAAATCAACCCTTACGTTTTAATCGGCCAATAATTTTCAAATCACAAATGACTCATTAATTATTCTATTATTGATTTTTTGCAAAAAATATTTTAACAAAATTTGTTTGCAATAATAAAGCACACATTTTTGGTAAGTATAAGATTTTCCTAGAAATCAACCCTTACGTTTTAATCGGCAATAATTTTCAAATCACAAATGACTCATTAATTATTCTATTATTGATTTTTTGCAAAACATATTTTAATAAAATTTGTTTGCAATAATAAAGCACACATTTTTGGTAAGTATAAGATTTTCCTAGAAATCAACCCTTACGTTTTAATCGGCCAATAATTTTCAAATCACAAATGACTCATTAATTATTCTATTATTGATTTTTTGCAAAAAATATTTTAATAAAATTTGTTTGCAATAAGAAAGCACACATTTTTGGTAAGCATAAAATTTTCCTAGAAATCAACCCTTACGTTTTAATCGGCCAATAATTTTCAAATCACAAATGACTCATTAATTATTCTATTATTGATTTTTTGCAAAAAATATTTTAACAAAATTTGTTTG
This sequence comes from Lordithon lunulatus, assembly GCA_963942505.1. Classification (NCBI taxonomy): domain Eukaryota; kingdom Metazoa; phylum Arthropoda; class Insecta; order Coleoptera; family Staphylinidae; genus Lordithon; species Lordithon lunulatus. The sequence continues at coordinate 28,555,208 of OZ012669.1, forward strand.
CAATAATAAAGCACACATTTTTGGTAAGTATAAGATTTTCCTAGAAATCAACCCTTACGTTTTAATCGGCAATAATTTTCAAATCACAAATGACTCATTAATTATTCTATTATTGATTTTTTGCAAAAAATATTTTAATAAAATTTGTTTGCAATAATAAAGCACATATTTTTGGTAAGCATAAAATTTTCCTAGAAATCAACCCTTACGTTTTATTCGGCAATAATTTTCAAATCACAAATGACTCATTAATTATTCTATTATTGATTTTTTGCAAAAAATATTTTAATAAAATTTGTTTGCAATAAGAAAGCACACATTTTTGGTAAGCATAAAATTTTCCTAGAAATCAACCCTTACGTTTTAATCGGCCAATAATTTTCAAATCACAAATGACTCATTAATTATTCTATTATTGATTTTTTGCAAAAAATATTTTAACAAAATTTGTTTGCAATAATAAAGCACACATTTTTGGTAAGTATAAGATTTTCCTAGAAATCAACCCTTACGTTTTAATCGGCAATAATTTTCAAATCACAAATGACTCATTAATTATTCTATTATTGATTTTTTGCAAAAAATATTTTAATAAAATTTGTTTGCAATAAGAAAGCACACATTTTTGGTAAGCATAAAATTTTCCTAGAAATCAACCCTTACGTTTTAATCGGCCAATAATTTTCAAATCACAAATGACTCATTAATTATTCTATTATTGATTTTTTGCAAAAAATATTTTAACAAAATTTGTTTGCAATAATAAAGCACACATTTTTGGTAAGTATAAGATTTTCCTAGAAATCAACCCTTACGTTTTAATCGGCAATAATTTTCAAATCACAAATGACTCATTAATTATTCTATTATTGATTTTTTGCAAAAAATATTTTAACAAAATTTGTTTGCAATAAGAAAGCACACATTTTTGGTAAGCATAACATTTTCCTAGAAATCAACCCTTACGTTTTAATCGGCCAATAATTTTCAAATCACAAATGACTCATTAATTATTCTATTATTGATTTTTTGCAAAAAATATTTTAACAAAATTTGTTTGCAATAAGAAAGCACACATTTTTGGTAAGCATAAAATTTTCCTAGAAATCAACCCTTACGTTTTAATCGGCCAATAATTTTCAAATCACAAATGACTCATTAATTATTCTATTATTGATTTTTTGCAAAAAATATTTTAACAAAATTTGTTTGCAATAAGAAAACACACATTTTTGGTAAGCATAAAATTTTCCTAGAAATCAACCCTTACGTTTTAATCGGCCAATAATTTTCAAATCACAAATGACTCATTAATTATTCTATTATTGATTTTTTGCAAAAAATATTTTAACAAAATTTGTTTGCAATAAGAAAGCACACATTTTTGGTAAGCATAGAATTTTCCTAGAAATCAACCCTTACGTTTTAATCGGCCAATAATTTTCAAATCACAAATGACTCATTAATTATTCTATTATTGATTTTTTGCAAAAAATATTTTAACAAAATTTGTTTGCAATAAGAAAGCACACATTTTTGGTAAGCATAAAATTTTCCTAGAAATCAACCCTTACGTTTTAATCGGCCTATAATTTTCAAATCACAAATGACTCATTAATTATTCTATTATTGATTTTTTGCAAAAAATATTTTAACAAAATTTGTTTGCAATAAGAAAGCACACATTTTTGGTAAGCATAAAATTTTCCTAGAAATCAACCCTTACGTTTTAATCGGCCAATAATTTTCAAATCACAAATGACTCATTAATTATTCTATTATTGATTTTTTGCAAAAAAATATTTTCACAAAATTTGTTTGCAATAAGAAAGCACACATTTTTGGTAAGCATAAAATTTTCCTAGAAATCAACCCTTACGTTTTAATCGGCCAATAATTTTCAAATCACAAATGACTCATTAATTATTCTATTATTGATTTTTTGCAAAAAATATTTTAACAAAATTTGTTTGCAATAAGAAAGCACACATTTTTGGTAAGCATAAAATTTTCCTAGAAATCAACCCTTACGTTTTAATCGGCCAATAATTTTCAAATCACAAATGACTCATTAATTATTCTATTATTGATTTTTTGCAAAACATATTTTAACAAAATTTGTTTGCAATAATAAAGCACACATTTTTGGTAAGTATAAGATTTTCCTAGAAATCAGCCCTTACGATTTAATCGGCCAATAACGTCTGGGCGGGCGCGCGCCACGCTAGCAACCTGTGTTCAAACTCTTTCCTCTATATGTGGAACGCACCACGCGATGCTGGAGAGAAGACATAGTCCCGGGCGGCAATAGCGGCCTGTTGTGCATCGGATGTAAAATCTGATCGCCGAAGCTACTAGTTATGTGCAGGCCTTGTGTTGGCGTTATAAACTTTTATTAAAAATCGTCCGAGCTCAAGTCGCAGTGTGCATTGAATGGATGTTTGAATCGCTGTCTCGGGCGAATATTTCGCATGCCACATAGCCGGGCAAGAAAACGCGCTTTAGAACGAGCTGCCCTCGTCGCGCGGCCTGTTGTGGATCGAATGTAAAATCTGATCGCCGAAGCTACTAGTTATGTGCAGGCCTTGTGTTGGCGTTATAAACTTTTATTAAAAATCGTCCGAGCTCAAGTCGCAGTGTGCATTGAATGGATGTTTGAATCGCTGTCTCGGGCGAATATTTCGCATGCCACATAGCCGGGCAAGAAAACGCGCTTTAGAACGAGCTGCCCTCGTCGCGCGGCCTGTTGTGGATCGAATGTAAAATCTGATCGCCGAAGCTACTAGTTATGTGCAGGCCTTGTGTTGGCGTTATAAACTTTTATTAAAAATCGTCCGAGCTCAAGTCGCAGTGTGCATTGAATGGATGTTTGAATCGCTGTCTCGGGCGAATATTTCGCATGCCACATAGCCGGGCAAGAAAACGCGCTTTAGAACGGCTGCCCTCGTCGCGCGGCCTGTTGTGGATCGAATGTAAAATCTGATCGCCGAAGCTACTAGTTATGTGCAGGCCTTGTGTTGGCGTTATAAACTTTTATTAAAAATCGTCCGAGCTCAAGTCGCAGTGTGCATTGAATGGATGTTTGAATCGCTGTCTCGGGCGAATATTTCGCATGCCACATAGCCGGGCAAGAAAACGCGCTTTAGAACGAGCTGCCCTCGTCGCGCGGCCTGTTGTGGATCGAATGTAAAATCTGATCGCCGAAGCTACTAGTTACACGAACCCGAGCAAGAACTATCAGAACGATATAGATAGGAACGAACTTGAAACAGTTTACA